>CM032636.1:7057271-7363152 GCA_019097785.1 Fraxinus excelsior
TCAACTTCTATAAATAGATCTATATACCTCCGATTTCATTCACTCCAAAAATCAATTCTGATTTTATTCTTCTTTCAAAATTCTTCATTCATCCCTGCATTATTCATATTTTGGCAATCCAGCCTCGAAAAAATATTTTCGTGCATTTTAGTCTTTCAATTTGTAGACCTTAGTCTACATTTGTCCAAATATAAAGGCGAACCCATATCTCAATTAGAGTACTCTCGAATAATAGGCAGTCTAATGTATATTACAAACTGCACTCATCCAGATATTGCATATGCAGTGAACAAACTTAGTAGTTATACAAGTAACCCAAATAATGTTCATTGGAAGGCATTGGTAAGGGTTCTTACATATCTACGATACACCTTAAATGTTAGATTACATTATACTAGATATCCATCTTTATTAGAAGGATACATTGATGTTAATTGGATATCAAATACAAAAGACTCAAAATCCACTAGCGGATATGTTTTTACCATTGGTGGTACAGCCATATCTTGGAAATCCTCTAAACAAACATGCATAGCTCGATCCACGATGGAATCTAAGTTCATAACTTTAGATAAAGCTGGAGAGAAAGCAGAATGACTTCGAGATTGTTTAGAGGATATTCCATGTTGGCCTAAACCTGTGCCGCAATTAGTATACATTGTGACAGTGAGTCGGCTATCAGAAGAGCACAAGTAGTATGTATAATGGTAAGTCTCGACATATTCGTCGTAGGCATAATACTATTAAATAGTTGATCTCAAATGGTGTTATTTCCATAGATTATGTAAAGTCTAGGGAAAATCTCATGGATTCGTTTACCAAAGGTTTATCAAGAGATCAAGTATACTGCCTATTAAAGATAATGGGTTTAAAGCCTACTACGTAAGAATCTTTGTAATGGTAACCCAACATTGCTGACTGGAGATCTCAAAATCTTAGTTCAATGGGACAACTAAGTTATGAAGATTCAAAAAAGCATTTCGGAGTTAACTCATACCCATTCCTGCGATAATAAAGTGTTATCTACAGAAAGTTCTAGGTTAAGTTATACTTTTAATGATTCATATATCTTGGTCTATCTAAGTGAGGTATGACAAGTACTCTAAATAGGAGATCACCTATATGAGTGTAAAGTGTGGCCGCTTCTATAAGAATGTTTCAAAGGCTTGAATTTTCTAAAGCACTTATGGAATTCAAGAGTTGTTCAGGGCAAAAATGAACACAATAGTGAGAACTCGAAAATGTTAGGGAGGTTATTGTGTTCATACTATTTGTCTTGGTTTGCACCAACGATTGACAGTTTAAGACACCACATTCACCGATTAGTTAAGTAAATCTGATAGTATTCTACTACGAAAGGTTCAAACCCATAAGGTACTTATCCGGATGTGATAACATTCCGTCTGATCTCTCTATAGGGTCTGCATAGTCTATTACATTAATTTCCATTCATGTGGCGATTGTTAGAAATTGATTTTTATTAGTTGGTTTGACCAACTCTTGACCAATTATTTTAGTAGATTCCATTAGTTGGATTAAATATTTATTTGGTCGAATGTGTTCTATTCCATGAGTAGATTAATGTAGTGTATTTATTTTCTCAAAACCAATTTAGGGTGAATGAGAAATTAAGGATAAAAGATGACCATTTGAAGTTGAAATAAATTGGAATAATAAATTGGTGGAAAATTGGAAAAGTGCCAATCCCACATAGGAAAACTAGAAGAATGTTAATCACTTTATATTGTTCAAGTTTGACTTGGGTTTAGGCCCTAAGACGTACCAATAGTTTTTGAAGGGGAGAGAACCTACATGTTAGTAGGTTGGGCCAAAGCCCACACGCGCATGTCGCCGTCCGTCCGTCTGTCCGACCGATCGACCAGCTCAGCTCGGCACGGGCACGGGTCACGGGCCGTGGGCTTGGGCTTGACTTGGACTTGGACTTGGACTTAGGTCAAACTGATATATATATATTTTTTAGTAAAATAATATTTGATTTATATTATTTTTATTTAAAATAATAATATATTTATATAATTAATTTTCTCCAATTTTTCTGTAGCGACACGTGTATTCTTCTAGAAGGACGGTTGACGGCTGGCGGTTGACGGTTACTGTCCAAGAGGTTTGTGTCTTTTGGAGACACAATTTTCCAGCTTTTGTATATTTTGAACACAACTTTTCAACTTTTATAGATAGGCCACTATACCCACACTTTCATTCACTCCAAAAATAAATTTCGATTTTATTCTTCTTTCAAAATTCTTCATATTTTTGCAATCTAGTCTCGGAAAAATATTTTTGTGCAGTTTAGTCCTTCAATTTGTAGAGATATCAAAACATTAGTAGGTTCGTCGGGACTTGTAATTTGTAGAGCTACTATTACAAGTTGAGGTCGTTGTATCTTGGGAGGTGAGTGTCAGACTATCGTCATCACCAGTGCGGAACATTATCGTCTTAAGGAGAAAGAGTCGAACTCTTGCCTCGACCATTTTTTCGTGCCTTCAATTTCACGTTGTTATTTTGCTCAATTTATTCGCAGTGATTCCATTACTTGCCTATTATTTCCAACATTTCTTTGCTTTACATCCTCAATCGTGATTTTGATACACACACACGTGTAGAAGGGGTCTTAGGGTGCCTCAGGAGCAAGATTTTGGTGTAGCAATATGTGGTTTTGGTAAGTGGAGTGGTGGTCGGAGTCGTGATAAGGTAGCACCAATGGATGAGGATTTGTGGTGTTGGATTATTGTGATTTGTGAGGTTTTGCTTTCGGGGAAAATTTGTTAAAAGAGGTTTGAGAAACTGGAGGAGTATTGGTGAAGCTTCGCCACAATTATTTGGGTATTGTTGAGGTAGTTGGAGAAGCTCAAAATTCGGTTGTTGGGTGGGCGAGGGTGGTCGTTTGGCCAACGGTGGTAGTGGGTTTTCCTAGTTTGGTTTTGGCAGTGGAGTGCCATCGATTCCAAGGTTCGATTTTTTAACATTTATAATAAAAATTACATTAATTCAACTAATGATATGTTCAACCTTAACTTTTAAAAAATTTGTAGGAAAAAAACTATGTTGGGCCCAAGTTGAGCTTGGTCCGTAGGAGTTGGAGCCTAGGGGCTGGGGCACTTAAGTTAATCAATTAATTAGTTAATTAATAAATTTATTTAGAAAAAAATTAAAATAATTTGATTTATTCAATTTTAAAAAATTTTTAAAATAAGGAAATTCGATTCTTGGTCTAGAATCGAGAATTGACGTAAAAATAATTTGGCTTATTCAATATAAAAAAATTAAAAAATTAGAAGATTCAGCTATGCGATTTTGGTCTATAATCAATAATCGAACCAAATCCGTCGATTCCCAATTCTAGTAACCATTCATGTATTTAAACTAAGAAGAATTGAATCAAAATGTCTAGCAGTTCGAGTGTTTTGTCCATCCCTGAGAAAAGGTTTCAGGTCTTTTGTCCCTTTTTTCATTTTTAATTTAATTATTATAATTTTTTATACGATAATATATAAAATTACCATTTTACCATTATTAAAATAGTTATGGCTAAAATATTTTTTGGTCAATTAACCACGATTTGGACGGATTTCATCTATTTGTCATCCAGTCACATGCACTGGAACGATTTGTGGCCACGAGTGCAACAAATGAAAGATTATGATAAAATTTGCAAAAACAATTGAAAGGTTTAAGGTCATGGCTACAATTATCCCTTTTAAATAAGATATATTGAAAAGATCATCTTGCCCTTCTTTAAATTGATCAAATAAAAGTTCATCCCTAATTTTTTAGCCAATTATCATTTTTTGAACTAAAACTGTCTATGGGACCTACCACTGCATATTCATTTAAGAGTTTGGGTCTTCGGAGCAAAAATGAAAGATTTGGGACTTATAGCACTTTTTTGAAAGGTTTGGGACCTATGGTGAAATTACCCTATTTTCGATGGGATTGATTTGAAGCCGTTTCCGTTGGACGTTCTGTTTAGAAAAGCTAATGGAGTACAAATATTCTAAAATTATTTTTTCATTTTCTCTTTACCCTCTAAAAGACAACTCGTGCCCCTCGCGCTCCATTAAAAAACTCCTCTAGGAATATACCACCCACAAAAATCTGGATTTTGCAACTATTCATAGGTCACGAGCACTATAAAATTACCTCTGCACAAAATGAAAAATTGCAAGTGATTCAGTAAAAGAAAGAAAAATTAAAAGTTGATTATAATTTATTGGGAGGGATAATGCCAAAAGCACATTTTGTTGCAGTGCATGGTGTTGGCCATGGAGCTTGGGTTTACTACAAGCTGAAGCCGCGTATCGAGGCGGCTGGCCACCGGTTGACAGCGCTTAACTTGGCTGCCGCTGGTGTCAATGAAAAGAAACTGGAGGAGGTTCGTTCGTTGTCTGAGTACACAACGCCGCTGTTGGACTTTTTGGCCTCAGTTCCTGAGAATGAGAAGGTGATACTTATCGGACATAGTGGTGGTGGAATGAGCGCCGCCGTGGGCATGGAGAAGTACCCGGAGAAGATAGCCGTGGCTGTGTTTTTGAATGCAATTATGCCAGACTCCAAAAACAGCCCTTCCTATGTTTTGGAGCAGGTAATATTCAAGAACCAAAAAAAAAAAAAAAATGTGTATTGTTTTTTACTATTATGTGGATATACTAATTGACAATTTTAATTTTTTGAAAAGTATTCTGGCAAGACTCCACTGGACGCATGGCTAGACACCCAATTTTCAGCCTACGGCGATCCACCCATAACAGCACTGACCGTGGGTCCTAAATTTATATCGAACTCCCTTTACCACCTATCTCCGGTCGAGGTACAATTTCTCCGAGTTTGGCTATATTTAAAAATTACTAATTGCGAAACGAATACAATCACGACCGTGATTGACCATTGACTATTATTATATAATTTTACGTGTAACATTATTTTACAGGATCATGCACTAGGGGAACTTTTGGTGAGGCCGGGGTCATTGTTCATAGAAGATTTACTTCAGGCAGATAAATTCACTGATGAAAAATTTGGATCTGTGCCTCGGGTTTATATAGTAGCATTGGAAGACAGAACGATACCGGCGGAATTTCAACGGTGGATGGTCGAAAACAATCCGGTTGAGGAGGTGAAGGAGATCAAAGGTGCAGACCATATGCCAATGTTTTCTCAGCCAGATGAACTGTGCAAATGTTTGGTTGAGGTAGCAGAAAAATATGCTTAAAAACGTTCAAGTGATGTTGATCGTTCATACTGCTATGTTCTTGTTTTGTTGCTTTCTTTTTGCATTATGCGCTGCACTATGACGGATGCTTTGGAACGGTACTATTGTTATGTAATAAATGTTGGAAAACGGTGCTATTTTGACATAATTTTGAGTGGGGTATCATTCTTTCATTTTGAAATATCAAAATAGGTTCATAATCTCCTCCACGAGAATATCGAAAATATATATTTACTTGTCAAAAAGATGATCACATAAATGAAAAACTGTAGGTCAAAATGTACCTATTGAAAAAGTTTTTTGTCTCGGAGGAAGGAAAAATGATAAGGCAATAATATAAATGCTCTTTCTACGTGCAAAGTCAAGAAATATAAATTACGGACCCGATTAGCATCTCGAACCATTTTTAAGTGAAAGTAAAGTTATAAGGGTGTCAAATACTGTCGATCTACCTCAAGTTTGGGCACCAACGCGAGATAAGTATGGTCTAGGTTCATCCTGGACCACATGTTATCAAGAGCAACGTGCCAACTTCTAACAATATGCTTCTATGTAAAACAAGTTGTGTCAACAGTCGGAAAGAGTATTTATTATAATTATATATAAAAAAAAGTTTCAACTTCTATCATATTTTTATCCTTAGCTTTTCCTTAATTAACTTCTATCATCGTACTTTGAAAATATTATTAACTTTTGCTCATTCAAGAATACACAGACAAATAAATCTTTTTTACTCTCTTAACGAAAATTTTGGACAAAAATCATCATAATGTGCTAATTAATAGAAGGCCGATAATAAAAATACGGTGAAAAAAGTTAAAGATATAAGTGTGAACATAAGTAAAGGTCACCAACCTTTCATACAATTAACATGTGAAGATTATAACATGAGCAACATACATGCTCTTTTTATAGGTACGAAGAGGACCAGATTTTAGATCAACTTATAACTCATTTTCCCATGAATATAGAGAACACATGCGGGAAAATAATTTCTCTAATTAATTATTTTATGATTTATCCTGATGAAAAATGTTCAAAAGGCTTATTAGCACAAAACATCTCTACGTTTGGCCTTTAATGTGCAAAACCTCCTCACGTTTCAAATTTTCGCATTTTCATTCCTATTTTCACGTTTTCTTCTGAAAAATGTCCTTTTTATGAATTTTTTATCCAATTTCTCAATAAAATAACGAATATACCCTCATATTTAATAAAAAAAATAAAAATAAAAAAACTAATTGCAACCATACTCCCAAACCTTTTTAAAAAGTACATATGACTCCCAAATAAATTATTAAAAAATTCAAAATAAAATAAAGTATTTTTTTTTCTCTCTTGCTCCTGCTCCTGCTCCTGCTCCTCCACCACCACCATCAAACAATTTCCAACAATATACTCCAAATCAATACTCCAACCATCTGAATCGATACAACATTATCCTCCAAAATAATGAACAATTTCCATTGTTTTGAAAGGTGGAGAGATGGCAGATTGCAAACAATCTCTGAACCTCACCTCCTCCTCTTCCACCACCAAACAATTTCCAACAATATACTTCCATTAGAGTTTCAAACCAAACCCATAAACCAAACCTGAAGATGAGGTTTGAAGAAATGGATCCTGCCTCTGACCCTCACTTGCCTCAACGGATCTGGTGGAGAAAAACTGAGGTAAACTCCGAACGGTTGATGGGAGATCTTGGTTTTGATTCTCCATTTGAATAGACGGATATATTTCATCGAAGCACGGCTCATTAGATTTATCTTTTCAAATTTTGGATTGTCACTTTTGGAGAGTTAAGACTCAATTTTCGAGACAACATTTTTTGATTGAGAACCTATTTTGATGTTATTGGACCATGAATGGGATCACCTTGGGGAGTAGATGCTATCGGATGGTGGCTAATGGCATGGGTGTTGCTGGAAATAGTGTTGTTGCCTTGGTTTTGCTTTGTGAGTGAGGGGCTTTGGGCAGAGGAAGTGTATATCACCAAATCTAACCTCCATTTGTATATATAAATCCACCAGCCATCCACCTTTTCGTTCTTCTGTCCACCTCTCCCATTAGTGCATCAAAGCACATACCAGCAACCCTTTTCGCCGTTTGCAATCTGCCATTCTCTCCACCTTTCAAACAATGGAAATTGTTCATTATTTTGGAGGATAATGTAGTAGCGATTCAGATGGTTGGAGTATTGATTTGGAGTATATTGTTGGAAATTGTTTGGTGGTGGTGGTGGTGGTGGTGGTGGAGGAGGATGATGATGATGATGAGAAAAAAATATTTTATTTTATTTTGATTTTTTAATAATTTATTTGGGGGTCATTTGTACTTTTTAAAAAGGTTTGGGAGTATGGTTGCAATTAATTTTTTATTTTTATTTTATTAAATATGAGGGTATATTCATCATTTTATTGAGAAATTGGATAAAATTCGTAAAAATGACGTTTTTCTTAAGGAAACGTGAAAATAAATTCGAAACGTGAGGACATTTTGCATACTAATGGCCAAACGTAAAGACGTTTTGTGCTAATAAGCCTATTAGAAATAACAAACTTTTATATTGGCTACATTTCTTACCGTGAATTAAGGGCATCTCTTAAGTGTAAATATTACACTTATCTTCACTATCAAATGTAATATTTGAGGTGTTCATGATGAGTTTGATACTTAGGGTGTGTTTGAACCACATTATTTTAAAAGAATGTATTCTAGAATAGAATATTGGTGGAGAATATGTGGATGAAAAAGAAAGAAAAAATATTAATGTGATGGAAAATATTATTTTATTGAAGAATGTGTGGTTTAAAATGAGTAGAAGAATGAGAATAAAAGCCCGGTATTAATTGAGAACAAACGAAAAAGAATGAAAATCTATCAAAAAGGGTTTAAGTTGGATGAAATCTAGAATTTGGAGACCAATATATAAATTTTCAGAGCAAATAAAGGATTAAATGGGCAGAACAATTAAAAGAAATTTGAAATTTTTAGCAGCAGTCCCAAATCTTCAGAAATCATAAGGACCCAAAGCACATTTTTCAAGAACTCCTAATTATGATCAAACTCCAATTAATTTCACTTTTGGGTACGGAATTAGACATAAATTAATGTCTATAAATATAATTATTGATGGAAAACAAAAAGAGGAAGCTAGAAATACAATCTTGAGACAAGATTGTACATCAAAATACATTGAATTCTAAAAATTTGTATCTCAATTTGGAATTTGAATATTGAAGAAACCCATTGGTCGAGAGATACACAAGACGACACCAACCAACTCAAGATCGACCCACAACTCACACACTCCGGTTAAATTTGGAATTTAAGACTCCAATCTTCAATTTCCGGGCTCAGTTTACCACCAAAACGACACCAACCAACTCAAGCTCGACCCACAACTCACACACTCCGGTTGCCACTAGTTTTCTCACCCACAAAAGGTACACGTGGTGGTGGTGATGATTTGAAGCCACAAAGGCAAGGGAAAGGGAGCACCACAAAGGAGACAAGGAAGAGACTAATACACAAAGTATATTACCGGATTTTGGAGCACCAAGTAGGCGGGAATTTTTTCTTCAGGCTGCCGGTTTTTCCTCCACCAAGGAGCAGCCGTTTTCCCCCATTCAACCTTCTCAAATCACCCACAAAATTAACCAAGATAATAGATACATATAGGATGGGTATCAAGTCATACAAAATTGAGCCAATACATTAATTGGGCCAATGACCACAACTATCCAATAGGAATAGGATAAAGAAATCATCGTCCAACCTAATAACTTGGACCATCCATGAGTGTTGGGTCACGATCAACATTAACCCAATTAAGTTGCTTCTAGTGGCCCTGAGTTGTTTTCGGGTCGAGCAATCACTTAAGTGGCGATAGAATATATCCAACAATGGTTTTACATCATCGCCCAGATTTATTGGGTATAAAAAAACCCAACAATGCAGCTTCTGTGACCACGCGAAAGGGGTTATCGAAAAAGGTTTTTTCATTTTTTCGTGTTGGGTTACAATTTTAATGATGCATACGTAGGAGAATAGTTATTTTTGAACTATTGATCATGCATTTGACATATGTGACCAATATTAGTTTGTAATTTTTTGATTTTCATTTTGGGTACCATTACTATGACGTTAAGGAAATTGATTGGTTTTTCAATATGATGCCTAATATGTTATATATTATCAATGAGTATTAATGTGACCAATTTTATTGAAGTATGTGACCTCATGAGAAATCCTGTGACCAAGATTTTTGAAGTATGTGACTTAAGACTCATCATGTGTCTGTGACCTTATGATTCATCATCTGCCCATAGTTTTCCATGTCTGTGACCTCATGCTTCTTTATGTGAATAATAATCTATAAATGCAAGGATTGAAAACATAAAACATGAATCTAAAACAGGAAAACAAGGGTTTCCCAAGTCTGTGATTTGAAGAATTGATCATGCATTTGACATCTGTAATTTTTTGATTTTGGGTACCATTACTATGACATTAAGGAAATTGATTGGGTTTTCACTATGATGCCTAACATGTTATATATTATCAATGAACTTGAATGTGACCTCATGAGAATTCACGTGACTTAAGATTCATCATGTGTCCAAGATGTCCGGTGTCTGTGACTTTATGAGTCATCATTTGTCCACAGTTTATCAAGTCCGTGACCTTATGCTTCTTTGTGTGAATAATAATCTATAAATTCATTATGTCATTCTATATTCTTATTGTAGGTCTGAAATTCGTTATACCAAAAAAGAGTTGGTTCCCAGGAAAGATAACGACCTTAGTGAGTAAGGGTGTTCTTACCACTATTCAAATGAACTTAAGCCAAAGACAAAAGCGTATAATGATGGGAACCTGCTTTGCCCATTTCCTGGAGTGCCATGAAATTGTGATACAACCACAGTTGATTTACTACTTCCTCTTGAGGCAGGTTTATCAATCTAATGCGAAAGAAATGTGGTTTTACATGGCAAGCCGATATGTCAGATTCTCTATATCCGAGTTTTGTCTAGTCACAAAACTGAGATGTTCTGGAGATAGTGACACAGGTGTTTGAGGATAGACCGTCATAGATGAAGACAAAATACTTTGCTCAAGTAGATAGTATAACACACGAAGATGTTAAGTCCACATTTTTATCAGCGTGCCAAATGTCGGATTTGGATCTTATTGAAACTCTTCCAGATAATGATATTGCTATCTTGGGAATTTTGTATTTTATTACCGCTTATCTCTTCCCTAGAGATTACAAGAACATGGTTGACCACTATTTGTTTGTTCTCGTTGAGGATTCTCCGCATTGAACCGTTTCCCATGGGAGACGTTACTATTTGATATTACTTTGAGTTTATTGAGGGATGGATTGAGTCGGAGGACATCACATTACAGGCTACGAGGTATGTTAGTAGCCTTTCAAGAATGGATCTACAAGACCTTTCCTAGTTTAGATGGAATTGTTGTGACATGGATATCGAGGATATATCCTTAAATCAAAAGTTAGACCACACAGGAGCAACCATCTGCTACGAAGTTGGAGAGAATTGACTGCTTCACCAACCCTAAGGTAAATGTTCAGTCAATTTTTCACTACGATACAATGAATTGTTGATATTTTATTCTACTAATATATACTGTTACATAGATCAAAATTTGTAACCTCGAACCATCAAAAATTGAAATAGCTATGTCATAAATGGATGGTGTCCACTACAACAAGCCAAATCAACCGGAGTTTTCTCGTGGATCCAGTAATAAGAAAATGAACATAGAGAAGTCAGTTGACCATGCTGAGACGAGTGGAAAGTTAGTGATACTGTTAACAGATAGTAATATTGGCCAGGATCGAGTCACATATGATGATGATGATTTTGTAGATCTTCCACCAAGATGTCAGAGACATCTCTTTATGGAAAACCCCATAACGATGAAGGCACGTCAACTCTCCCTCGTTCTCCAAATGAACCACAATCTGAAGGGACACATCGCGGTGATGTAAATCAGATATTTAGCCACATTTCATTATTTTCAGGTTACAAGTCACTCATTTGTGGTCACATATATTTATTTCCAGGTCACAGTTCGTTCATGCAAGGTCACAGATACACATTTGAGGGTCACAGTTAATGGTATGTTATTTTATGTTTTCAGGTTTTTGAGGAATTGACTCAACAAATCTTTGATCTCAAGTCAAGTAATAAAGCGTTGACATTAGAGATTAATGCTATTAAGTCACATATGTCAAATCTCAATGCTGAGCAGACAAAAAAATTGGATGACGTCGTCCAAGTACAAGGACAAATAAGAAGTGACTTGATGGAAATTCGGACAAACATGTAATTTCTGTCCGAATATGTGACGACAATGATTTCGAGTTCAATGGATGAGATTATAAGGCGGTTTAATGAAAAAACAAATTGTCATGCTGATAGAGCAGGAGACAAAGGAACTCAGGCTGCTGAGGATCCAATAAGATCGATAAGGTAGGTACACGAAATGTTCGCACTTTCTTTCAATGAAAATGGTTACATTTGACATGTCACGCTTTCTGTAATTTAAAATACAGGTGGAAAATGTGGAACTAATGGTTGACAGGAAAGGGAAGGAGAAGATGTACCCGAGCGATGATATTGGCCTTCCCTATAGTCTTCAACCACCTTCATTTGATTTGGGAATCGGATATTCACAACCTGATGTTTTACATTCTGAAGACATTCAGAATCAAGTAGATGTTGTCATTTCTGATGTAGTGACAACAACCAAAAATGTTGTCACAGAGGTACTGACATTGTTTTGTACTATACTGAACACAACACAACACATATAGGTCACAATATGTAACTCTACACAGGCTAATATGTGACTTGTACAACAATGCACATGTATCACTTACTTCTGAACCAGCTTCTTCTTTACCAATGAAGCAGGTTTCAGGGCCAGCGAGAGAATATTGCGATATCCTTTCATTATAGGAGAAAAGAATATATTCAAGCACGATGACAGTGTAGTCGTTTTTGAAACTTACAAAGACAATGTCGAAGAAGCTAATAGATCGGCATTCTTGGGCTGGTTCCAGAGATAGTACAAGCCAAAAAGCAGGCATGTGAAGTTTGTAGCTAAGTCTGAATGTCACTCAACAACCCATAGTATCAAAGCAACTTAATGTTCAATGTTTTGCTTCAGGAAAAAGTTTAACGAGCAGGACGACGTAATCAAACATGCATTCGTTATCGGTTCATTCACAGTCGGTCACAAGGCATGGTTCCACCAGCTTATAAGTGAGGAGACGTCTTTAATCAGTTCGGTACGATTGCACTTATGCATTCTTTTCCGCCACATCCCAATCTTAATGAATCATAAAATCTTATCACACAGCTACCACCGTATGCGTACACATCATTCAATCCATAGTCACACATTGGTCATAGACAATCTGAACTTTCATGCCAACATGTCAAATCTTTCCATTTTCTGTTGAATCAGCTCATGGATGCATGCTTCTATTACATTCGTCAGCTGGCAAAATTTGGGAAGAAAGTAATGTTTAGAGCTACAATGACAAACACTTGGTTCCAGAATAATATAAAAGAGTTGTACCCTGCTTTTTTGAAGGATCATAATGTTCTAATATTGTATCAGGTCACAACATACCTCTAAGCACACCTTGGGCTGATATTATTATGTGTTCATGCCAACCCTGCCAACCAACAAAGCTCATTGGATGTTCGGTCTGCTAATATTCAAAAACCATACGTTGATGGTATTCAATTCGACTGGTAAAAGTTATCGCGACTGGAAGGTCCTACAAGGTATTGAGCCATATGTGAAAATATTACCTCAATTAATGAACGCAATGAGAATTTCAAAAAAGGACCCCGAATAACAATGAATCCA
Organism: Fraxinus excelsior; assembly: GCA_019097785.1. Lineage (NCBI taxonomy): Eukaryota > Viridiplantae > Streptophyta > Magnoliopsida > Lamiales > Oleaceae > Fraxinus > Fraxinus excelsior. The sequence goes on from CM032636.1 coordinate 7,070,416, forward strand.
AATGCATGGAATTGAAGGTGATTGTCGATAGTACCCTACCTCAATAGATAAATGGGTAAGTATGTGACAAAATAATACATGTATAACTTGTAAAACGAACACACCAATAACATAATGTTTTGTGTTGTTTTGCAGTTATGATTGTAGGATATTCATTTTTTATGCCTTATATATCTTCCGTGACGGCAGATGTTCCTTATTGTATAAATTTGATGCCAGCAAGTGCAGACTGGATATTTCCTCGCTCTTATACAAATACAGAGAGCTACATGAAGAAGGCAAAGTAGGCTACAAAAGAGGAGGGATAGTCATAGAATGAGTATTGGAATTAGATTGGTAAATGAAGTTTATGACGTGCAGATTGTACATTTTCATATTTTCTAATATGTTGACGTTACTCTATGGAATACTGCCACATGTTTCATTTCGTAATGTGTTGTCGTTTGTTACGTATATATTGATACCGGTTTCATGAATAGTGCATATGTGAATGTGAGACAAGCAACAGATCACGGTTTTAATATGAAAAGGTCACAGACGAATGTGAAAAGCAAGTTACAGGTCACGGTTTGAATGGATTTCCTATGCACTATTGACACCACAATGTGAAAAGTAAGTCACAGGTCACAGGTCACAGGCATATTTAGAACTTCTAAAAATAGGTCACATATACTTCTATTGACACCACAAGAACTCAGATCACATATATAGTGAGTTTATGACAAGCAGGTCACATATACGTAATTTAGAGCACATGTCTATGTTATACGTCGAACTCAGTCACAGATAAGGATGAGTTTGTGAGAAGTAGGTCACATATATTTGCTTTAAGCCCCAGGTCACCGAGCAAAAAATAATAAGCATTTGCGATAATGTGGTCACATAGATTTCACTGTATAATTCACACCACACCTTTAAGACACCAAATTACATTTACACAATTGAAAATGTGAACTTCGACGATTATTTAGACGTTTCTTATTCAAATAAATGTTTCAAATAAAATAATGTGATATAACATTTGATTTATCTATATCCTCTATTGTTTCCCGATTACAGAGTAGTATTCTCCCTATCTTCAATGCAATAGTATCAAACTTGAGCATCTCCTACGGTTGTGACCATGTCCACCACAACGACCACATTTCACTTTTGATTTCCCTTCTCTAGTTGATCTCTTCCTCTTCTTAGTAGGTCTTCTAGAACTTCGTTTCTAGTTAGGAGCTAAGACAACTTTATATTGCACTTCATCAGGCACTTCCCATTCATCTGGATTTCCAACAGGATATGTAGAATTTTCATATGCATTCACATATGCATTTTTTGTGTAATAATAAGAACAATAAGCATATGGATCCCGCTTTGTATTTGAAATTACGGTCAAGGCGTGCGGGTATGGTAACAAATCGATCTGTAGCATCCTTCATGTGTACGTTCGTTGTTCAATATCAACGACAAAGGTGGACTTTTCATCACTGACAGAAAACTCTGACTAGTTGGAAGGAGATACCTACGAGAAAGCAAAATCAAGAATGACAATTGTCAAGTCATAGGCATGTAATTGTAGGTCACATACATTAGGTTCATGTTACACATATAATAGCAGACACATATATCTTATCACATTAAACATTCGAGGTCACAGACATGTGCTTTTGGCCATAGTGTACAATCTATATCACATGCAGTTAGACAAGTCATATTCATAAATATCAGCAGTGAAGTAAATAAGCTACCCTCAATTTCCTTAACTCTATACTCATTCTCCTCATCGCGTTCTCATACTTGGTGGACAACGTCGTGAACGTTCCATGCCCATCATCTCTATGTTTATAGAACCAATTTTGTACAGTCTGTCGCAATAACTCCAGCAAAGATACAATTGGGTAATTTTTCCCCGCCTTGGTGACTGTGTTGACTGATTCTACAATGTTTGATGTCATTGTAGAATATATGTTTGCCGACATATGGATTCGTGACCACTTTTCAGGTCCAACATCAGCCTGCAAAATGTTCACTATAAATTAATACCATATAATTGACAGGTGACCATTTCAATGGATGTGACAATGTATTCGGATGCATTTCAATACCAGGTATCCACGAATCTTCTCATTCATTGTGTCTAGACATCTCATGTTATATTCAAATTCTTCCAACATGTAAGTGCGAACGGCTGAGTTGAAAGCATGTGTAATATTCTCTCCTGATTTTTCATAGTATGACTTCAAATTTTACAACAAATGATACAAGAAAATACCATGATATGTGACCGGATAAACATGCTCTATTGTATTCTTTATACTGGTAATTCTCTGTGACCTATGCCTTTTTCAGGTTTTCGAAAAACCATCTCCAAGATTTGTCGTTCTAATTATCCTCAATTCCTAAAGCAAGAATGAATATGCTGTTACTTGCATCCTATGTGTAGGCTGTGAAAAAGGTACCGCTGTAGTGACCATTTAAGTACGTATCGTCGACCACGATTACAGGCCGACAATGCTTCCATCCACGTATTGATGCACCAAATGCCATAAAACAATACTTGAATCTACTTTGACTATCAACCTCCAACTCTATAACCGTATCAGGATTCTTTTGTCGGAGCACGTAGAAGAAGCTTGGTATCTTACCGAATGAATCGGTTGGATCACCCTTAACTATCTTTAAGGTATGCTCGCGGGATCTCCATGCTTTCGAATAATTCAAATAAACACCATAAGTCTGCAACATATCACTGCATATATCATTCGGTGTGTATATGGTATTGGATGATGTATATTTACACTTGATGCTAGAAGACACAACTGTAGTTGATACTTGCCTGTGTGACCCCAACACGACATTCGATGCACATGTGTGACTACCAACCTTTGGAATCTCAAATAAATTTGTTCTACCCCATTTTGACGATCTGCAAATCCAGCTACAACCTTCTTGTGAACACCTCACAACATATTCTTTCTTGTCAGACCGTTCAACCATAAACTCAAACATGTTCTGTATGGCAAAAAAGGATAGGCTCAATTTTAAGATATCTTTATCCCGCCTTCCTTCTTTGACGTCTGTAGCATCTGTAGCAGATACAACTATGATTTCGTTGTCCCAAATGTGACCTGATTTTTCAATTGCTGCTCTGCATATATCTGCCGCCATATCCTGCAATGTACAAAGCTTACCACTAGGGGAAGGGTTAACCAGAACCGTGTTAGAAGGTTTTTCTACTTCGGCTGCAGTCACGTCAACAATTATTGGGTATTTAGTAGGATCGCAGTGCAGTTCCTTCAACAGAATGTATGATTGCACATTTTTGTCATTTTTTTATCGAGAATGGCGACAAATTATCATTTAGTACATATTTCAATGACACTGCCACCCTCGTTGGATCCAAACTGAACTTTGTCATAACAGTGTCAACAAGGTTTACATAATTGCATCTACGGTCTACCAACGTCAATGATGATTGAGCTCCATGCAACAGACATACATGACACCATCTCTGCAAATCCAAATTTCATACCATTAATTTCATAGTGTTTAAAGTAATAGACTTCACATACTTAATTGAAGTCACATATGCAGATGTACCATTCACAGTTGGTAATGTGACATTATGGTCACATTTTCAACCAAGTCACATATGACCAAAATTAATGTCCTGCCAGTTCACTTACCACACTTCTAACATCACTTAGTATGCAATGGGATGTAATATAATGATGACAGTCAGTAACTATACTTTTTAATAGTTGATCACATCTCGTTATTTGCAAGCTCTTATATGTTCGGTCATGGTCACATATACGCATTTTAAGGTCACATTTCAATATTTATAGGTCACAGGTTGATCATGCATGGTAAGCGAGAGTTATTATCATGTCACAGTTCATATGTGGTCGCAGTTTGGTCACATTTTGTTATTTGCTTGTTATAAGATGTTCATTCATGGTCACATACATGTATTTACAGTTCACATCTCAATAAAAGCAGGTCACAGGACGATCACACACGATAAATGATATCTAGTAGCAGGTCACAGATAATTGACACATATCTGAGTACGTACATTAGTCACATATACGACGATGTAATAGGGGGAATAGAATTCAGGCGACGTGTGACTTAATTTTTTTTTGCCGCAGACGATCAACACTTATGTGACTAGACCTGGATTCAGTTGCTGAAAATTTGAATGTACATTGATAGCTCGGAACAAAATAATCGAATTAATTACCTGGACTGTATTCTGAACTTTTCTTTCTTTTTCAACCACATATTCCCCATCACATCCACAGTAAAAAAAAATTTTTTTTCCAAAAATATTCACCAAACTCGGGCTTAATATTAAAAAAATTAAATATAATATATAATATCTCACAAAACAAACATAAGTTTATAATTCTAACGTAATTATATTTATTACTTGATCGTTACAATATTTTAAAGTATTAATAAAAATAACAAAATCAAACTATACAAATATACATAAGATTAAATCATTAAGTAATAAAATGATAAAAAAAAAGGATATAATAGAATTTAAAATTTGTTGTAGTATAAAATGAATGACAAGATGGAAAATAAGTAAAACTTTATATATTTCACCAAATGAACGGTCTTAAAAAAATTATGGTGCCACAATATTGTTCATTACTCTAATTTGTTGTGATTGATTAATTTCGCAAGTGTACATATCCTGATAAATAAAAATAGTAAATGATGAGCCCAAAGTATCGTTTCCACAGGTACCAAGTATTTACAAGTAATTTTCTCGTAATCTAATTTGTTAGGTTTTTAGTGTTGGGGATTATGTGGACAAAAGACATGATTTGTAACATGTTGTAAAAGTCAAGGATTTAGGGTGCAATTTGTATAAAATGGGTTATGAGGTATAGGGTTCGAGCATGAAAAGAAGAGACACATGACGCCGCATTTTTGCTAGACTATCGCCTGGACAATGCTCGAGTGACAGCGTGTCGTTCGCCTGTCACCGCTTTTCGCTCGAGTGAGAGATCGATATGGAAAAATCCTAATTCCAATTTTGAAGTATTTTGTACGGCCCATTCAACTTAATTACCTTCTTATATTTTGAAATGTTAATGTTAATTCCAAGTTTTTATGTCAAATACTTGTTTGGCTTGAATGGTTGTTATGTTATTAATGCTTTAAATTTACTTGACCTAATTAAATAGATTTGTGATTTTTTTTTTATTCGTGAAAAGAAATATGACGTACTTTACAATGATTGCTACGTGTTAAATACATTTGTGATTTTTATTTTATTCGAGAAAAGAAATATAAAGTTTAACATGTAGCAATCATTGTAAAGTACGGTAGTGGATATAGCTGCACTGTTATGTATTGCACGATCTTATTTTGAATATTCTTTTGATTTAATACATTTTTCACAATTCATATCCTTCATAGATATGCGAGAATAGTTTTAATATGACTCGAGAAAGATTATAAATAAATAAGGGAGTATTAATCGTCAAGTCTAGAAAAATATTGTCAATTACTTGAGTTGAGATTAAATAGGAGGAATATAGGGGATTCAAGGTTCTATTGTTTTAAATTATTTGAGTTTTTATAAAAGATTGATAGTTTAGTTAAAAATTATCTCATTTAAGTTTGGTCAGCCTCTTCGTGACATTAAGTTATAAACTTAATTTGCATTAATCAAACCTAATAAATTGTGCCTTTTAAGGTCAAGTTCTAACTGCACCAAATTTCCCACAAATAATAATAATAATAATTGGAAAAATTGATTGTGGTTGTCCACTGGAATTCGAAATCCAATTTTCAATGTCGAAACAAACCAACCTTTACCACTATTCCACACCAATTATGTAGTCGAAAAGCTAAAAGCTTAAACTATGCCCCTTTTTTATCCATATTTTTTTCAAAATATATTCAACCACATATTTTTCAATAAAATAATATTATACGCAACATAAAAACTTTTTCATCATTTTTAACTACACATTCTACATCAATCAACTATTATAAAATGTATTCAATATAAAAAAAAATGGGACTCAAACATGCCCTATATTAAGTTTTGATCTCAAAACGTCTGAAGATAACAACAACAACAACAACAACAACAACAAATTTGGGTTTTCTGGGTAGGACCCACATCCCCTTGACTTTGCCCCTTAAGTGGGAAATCAGGGTTGGGATATGGATTTGGGTAGGGTAAGTAGGCATAGGGAGCGCGTTGACCAAACTCTTAAGGAGTAATAATACAATTTATCATATGATAATAGAATATCGTTGATGTGCCAATTTATGTGAAATAATGTGATTGGACACTCCAATTTTTATGAGAGAGTGGAGGAAAGAAAGAAAGAGAAATGTGAAAGTTAAAAGGTTATCATATCACTCATAATCTATCATTATAATAATAAATAACATTACTTAGGCGAGGCTGGCAATGACTTCAAATTGGACAAGTGGAAATTGTTGGGTTCAGGCACGGGTCTCCTAATGTGATTTTCTTTTCTTTTCTTTCGTTCTTTTAATGTTTATTGAATTGCATATATTTACTCATTTTAATCTTAAGAGAAATCTATTACTACCATAATGCTATAAAAGTGAAAGTTCAAAAATTTAAATTGTCGCTAATACAAGGTCGAAAATCCTTTTACACATAATTAGAAAGTTGGGAGGACCAGGAGCGAACCCATCATCGAAACTCAGCACGGGCGGACGTTGACCAATCGACGTCGACAATCAGCGATCGTAAGAAAGGGGGAGTTTTACATATTTAAATGTAGTGTCATTATATTTTGTTGGTAATGTAGAATTGAAAAGTGTCAACATTCATAAATCAAATTCCAAATCCACAATTCAAATTCCCCCAATTCCAAACCCTAAATCCAATTCCAATTCCAAATCCAAATCCAATTCCAATTCCAATTTCTAATTCCAATTCCAATCAAATTCTGAATCCAAATCCATCTACAAATAATCGATTATATAAAAACATTAGTAGAGATAAGCTTAATAACTGAACAAAATAACCTTGATTTAGGTCCTTTTTTTTAGGAGTTGGATTAAAGAAAAAACTTGGTCGGTTGGCGGCAATTTGTTTATAACAATATAATGACGACTGTGAGAATAATTACTGAAGAAAAGCTACAATGACTATGACGAAAATAATAATGTTTACATGTATAAATGCTAATAAAAATAATTGATCATCGCGTCAAATTCATCAAAAGAAAATTTAAAATGTGTAATTATTATTTACGGAATAAGATCAAGAAATATGAAAATATTTTAATATTTGGCAATAAAATTAGATGAATAAAAAAATGAAAATTGAAAACTGTTCAAAGAGTTCAAAAATCTTTACAATTTTTAAATTTGTGAAACTCTCGTTTAGTGAAAATTATTTAATTCAATATATTTTAGGAAGAATACATATGTACTAATAAGTTTAGAATATTTCTTTCTTTATTTTCGGCATTGGCTTGGTTGAAGATTGAAAAATGAAGTTTGTTTATGTGATGGGTCCATATGATAAGTATTGTTGTATTGGACTATTGAGCCGAAGAAATGGTCCAGCCTAATTACAAAAAAGAAAAAGAAAAAGAAAAGAACTGGATTGGGCTCGGCCAATACATAATTAAATACTGGGCTGCAAAACAAATGGCCCAACCAGTCAAAACAATTAAAAAAAAAAAAGAGCTGGGCTGGGCAGCCACGGCCCAGTCTCATTACAAAACGAAACAAAAAAAAGGAAGAAAGAAACAGCAAGGAAGAAGATGAACCAGAATAATGGAAGAAGACCCGACAGAAGATGAACAGTTCCATCGCCCATTTGCCATCTTCTTCACAAAAAATCTTCCGGCGGATCCCAACACGGGTGGCCGCTCCCCCTGGCCAGGTGTTGGGTCCGCCGGGTGGGGACCTTTGCTTCAATTTTCTCAAAACTTTTCATTCACATATTTGGAATTACTTTTTTCAGCCTATAAGTTAGTAAAATATTTTTTTTATTCACACATTTTACAGAATTCGTAAATTTTATACATTCATTCCACATAACCCACTTGCTATAAAACCTTTAACAAATATAAGTGGGCAATTAGAACATAATGTTCACACCTTTCATTGTTATTGTGAAAAACGTTCATATCTTTCCTTTTTTTGGCATTTCACCCTTATTTCAACATTTCATTGCGTAAAATATTATTTTCACCTATTTTCTCAATTAAAAATTATAAAATGACGAATATATCCCTCTCTTTAAATAAAACGAAAAGAAAAAAAAATTGACAGTTGGATCAATTGGATGATTAATTGGTACAATTAATTCATGACCCTGCGTGTTAACAACCTGAATTGAAGGTATCAAGGTCGAATTGGTGGATTGAAGCCTTGTAGAATCTTCAATTGATAGGGGATCGTTGTGTGCGCGAATTGTTGAGGCTGGTTCATCCATTTTTGGGCAAAATTGACCATAACCCATAGGTGCATTAGATGCGTCATGAAGAGGCGATACTAGGGTGGGTGGTCTGCTATCATGGGGATTGACGATGACGTCGGAATTTGGCTTTGAAGTGGTCGAATTCATTATGCTTTTGGCTTCTCGAGATGGGTCTTTTTGGCTTGCATTTTTGGTTAGTTGGAGCGTTTTGTTAGTGTAGGATTGTAGAGTGGCATGAGGAGGTGTTGGTGGTGTAAAAATTCGGTTGTTTATCCGGTGGTATGGTGGTCGAATTTGGCTTTGAAGTCGCCAGTGGCAGTGGAGGTGGAGTTGTGGGAAGAAGGTGAAGTGGTGGAGTTATTTGGCACTTTTTAAAATGTTTGGGCCTATAGCTGCAATTTATTTTTAATTTTTACTTAAAAAGTAGGGTGTATTAGTCATTTTACCTTGGAAAACAGTGAAAAAGACGTTTAGCGCAAGGAAACGTTGAAATAAGGGCGAAAACGCCAAAAAATAAAATGTTGGGACGTTTTGCATACTCATTATCAAACGTAGAGACGTTTTGTGCTAATAAGCCTACCAAAAAAATGAAAGGTAGGAACGTTTTCCGCAATAAAAATGAAAGATGAAGACGTTATGTGCTAATTACTCAACATAAATTATTTGTTTTGAGTTCCTCAAGTGTAAATAATGCTTCAAAACAAAACGTTTTGCTTAATTTATTGTTGCTTATTTGAAATAAACAAAATGCTTTACTTATCATGATAGACACCGTCAAAAATGTTAGTAAATTTCTTTTATTCATGTACGTTAGATATTTTACCATTTTACTTAGAATCTTTTACATAATTATTGCATTTTTGAACGTCATTTTTTTTCCATAAAATTCTTCTACCAACATCTATACGTACTCCGGGTTCTTATGTGGAACCATAGGAAGGATTCAATTAGCCCATGTTAGGTTTTGTTAAAAATTTGATTTTTTTTAATAGATTTTGATAAAAGTTGATTAAATATATGTTTGAAAAGTTGATAAAAATTATGGTTCTATGAAATGTGTGATTGAATAATTTTGATTCATATTTTTATCAACTTTTTAACTAAACCAAACATGGACTAAATTACTAAAAAATCTTGAGTGATCATAGCTTTTGATGATGGGTAATTTGCGAACTAGTTAAAATTGATGGCGTATAGACAAAAACAAAGGCCCACACTCCTGTAAAAGATTGATGCCGTGTCTATACTAGCACAAGACTAATTAGTAACATAGAGATGACAAAATGGCTCGTTGGCTCGAACTTGGCTCGAACTTGGCTCGAAAAAAGTTCGAGTCGAGTCGGCTCGTGGCTCGGTGGAGCCAAGCACCATTTTGGGGCATCGGCTTGAGCCAGGCCTGCCCGTGAGCCTAAAAAAACCACTTTTTTTTTTTAAAAAAATTCTTTTAATTTTAGCTGTAATTTTTTTATATGTTAATATTTAATTATTATTTATAATACGTATAAATTGTACAAAATTTAAATTCTTTAAAAAAAGTTTAGATTTGTCACGAATTTTTTTTTAAAAAATCGAGTCAGCTCGCTCGTTAAGGCCCGAGCCGAAAGCTCGAGTCGAGCCTAAATTTTTTGGCCAATTTTTACTTGACTAGACTCGGGCCAAAAAAAACTCAAAATATTTTTACTCGAGCTGGGCCCGAACAAAAAGTTTCGGCTCGCAACTTGACTCGTTGAAACCCTTAGAGTAGCATGGTCAAACATCCAACCTATTGGACCCAACTATCACTACAACATATAAACTTATGATTATATATAGTTTACGAAGAATGTTATCTATCACGTTCTATAGTATTTTTCGAAATGCTATTGTTGATGGTATATTAAAAGTCGCACCTCTATTAATGCTATTATAAAGTGATAAAAGAACTTTTAAATAACATTCTATTATCGTCGTTTTAATATTTATAACATTCTTTTCACGCAATTTTTTTTGAATTTGATAACATTTTCTTCCGTTATGATTTTGTCTTTAATACCACTCATTAATTGTCATTGTTACATCTTCAATAGTATTCTTTTTCCATCATAATTTTTTAATATTTATAGAATTTATTCAATATAATATATTAGTTTTAATAGCATTTTTTTATTGTAACATATACATATTATAGAGCATTTTAATTCATTACTTGTCAAATGCAAATATTCAACGTCATTATTTTTTGGACTAAAAATATGAATAACAATAACCCAGCATTTAATAAATTCAAAAACATGAATCAATATTGTCTTGTAGAAATACACAAGTGTAACTATTCAATTGAGAAATCTAACTACGTTCCAGTTTTGCAGTAAATACTAATAGAAAATATGCTTAAAAAGCCAATAAAAGAAAATTAAATTGGAATCATCTCATTCAAATTTTTAAGATATATCTTGAAATCTTGTAACTTGTTTGGAATAGACACTCGTCAAATCAATGACGCATTTAAATTTGAAAATTAACAAAATAAATCAACTTGTTAGATTATAAAAAATAATGTAAAGTCAAAAAGTCAAAAATTTAATTAAATAGTATCGAAATGTAGGTGCCAATACATATAACTTAAATTATAGACTAACATATTTTTCTTCCATCTAATTTGAGTTGAATTTGAATATTTTGGATTCTTGGAATGATCCACAGAGAGACGGCGATGGAATCGGCTACTCCAGAAATGAAATGACGATCTCAAAGTGTGATATAATGATAATTGGGTATTGTATAAATGAATTGGATATTTGGATTGGACTTTTGGGTAATGGGCTCAATTTTTTAACTGGACTTGTCCAAAAAAAATAAAAATAAAATTGCCCAATTAATTTTTTTTAACGGGTAATCTGTTCGAGGCAGGGCACCATTGCTAAATACTATACCTGCCCCACCTTGAACCGGGTCATTAAAATAAAAATCATAACCACCCCATTACATTATCGGTTCGGTTTTTTTATTTTTTATTTTTCCATTCGGTTTGGTTAGCCATGGTTTTCGATTTTAAAAGTTCGAATTGCCGTCCCTACATATAAGATAGATAGGTAGGTAGGTAGGTATTGTAGTTATGCATTGAATAAATAAAACAAATGGACACTTGTTTTTTGTACTATCTAAATATAAGGTAAATAGTTCTGTACATGTGGATTAATTGATCCAAATATAGCCATTAGGGAATAGGAAAATTGAGAGTTTAAATACCGATATATAAGACATGCTGTAAAAAGTTCAAGTACCACTACAAAAAAACACGGCTTCAGAGACGGATATTTCTGTCGCTGAAGCCTTTGATTCCATTGCAAATAAGCTTTAGAGACGGAAAATTTCCGTCGGTAAATTCGTCGATGAATTGCCCGCCGGTAAGTTACCTACACGTAAAAAATCCGTCGCTAATTACCGACAATTTAACAACAACATTTCCGTCAGTAATAACCAATGGATTGATTGAATCTGTCTCTAATTTGGCAACGGACTTCCTTTACAATTTCCGTTGCTAATGCCATTTAATTTTTTTTTTTTAAAATGAATATATATAATGCTAACATTCAATTTTTTTAATGAAAAGACTAACTAACAATTTACATAAAATTGCAAATATATCTCTTTAATTACATAGTTTTTAAAATTCAAAACAACATAAAATGAAACTAAATTACAAGAATAATTTTTGGTTTATGATATATGACGGTAAATTATGCAAGTAATATGAATGTGCATGAATCAATTTGAATTAAACTTCTTTATTTGTTTTTGTAGATAATTTTAGATTTCATAATTCATCAAGTACAAAGTGTAAAAGGTAAATTAATAATGAAAAAAAAAAAATAAGGACATCGAATTTAGAGTGGCAAAATCTCTAACAAGAGAAAAATTCACTGGCTTCCTAACATAAGGGTAGTTTCTAGAAGTTTTGATAAAAGTTTTAGCAAATTTTCATAAATATTGATGAATATGTGGTTAAAAATTTGATAAACGAAATTGTGAGTATTCTAAAATATGTGGTTAAAAATAAAGTTTGATTAGTTGAAAATAGCAAAGTTTTATAAGGCAAGCACTTAGAGAAAAATAAAAAAGCAAAATCCTCCACGAATCTAAAAACCCCAATCCAAAAATGCAATTACTAATTAACTGCCCACCTGTTGTGGGACAAACAAGATACCGGAATAGTTTTGATACCAATTGTTATAAACTTGGATCACAAGATAATGGTGATAATGAAATAAACAAGAAAAAAACTAAAAACTAAGATTTACGTGGAAACCCAATACGGAAAAAACTACATACAGATGAGGAGAAATCCACTATAACCAAGTCTCAGATTGTTTTCTACCGAGCTTGCTCGAGCATCCAGCTAGTACCAGGCTAGCGAAAATGCAGCAAATTTTTTCTCAGGTCCATAATTTTGATCTCTTCAAGACCACTCCAATATGTACTATAATTTGAGCCAAACTAAAACAAATCTCCACCTTGAACTAAATTTCAACACAAAGAACTCAAAGTCACGACTCCATCAATACACACCACTCATCTCCTTCCAAACAAGCCTTAATGGACTAAATCAATTACAAACACCCACTGAGTTCAAGCAACGTTCAAACTTTGAAATAAGAAATGGTTTTGTCATCATATCAGCATGATTATCCTTGGTATCAACCTTGCCCACTACTATATCACCACAAACAATCACATCATGCACAAAATGATACCTCACATCTATGTGCTAAGTTATCTCGTGAAACATCTTATCCTTAGTAAAGAAAATTGTACCCTGACTGTCACAGAATACTATAGAATTCTTGATTTCACCAATCATTCCTTTCAGCCACATCGTCTCCTTACATGCCTATGTAATGGTCATGTATTCTACTTCTGTTGCAGACAAAGCTACTGTATTTTGTAAAGTAGCTTTCCAGCTGATAGCACAGCCTCCAAAGGTAGACACATACCCTGCAAGTGATCTCATCTTATCAAGATACACTACATAATCTGAATCCACATACACAATTACTCAATCTGAATTTCTACCGAAATGCAAACAAGCATTAAAAGGCCCCCTCAAGTATTTGAAGATCTACTGCACTGTTTCCCCATGTTCATTGTCAGGATTTGCCATCTATCTACTAAATGCATGTGTCAAATCAGGTCTTTTACAAACCACAGTATACATAAACGAACTAATTGCACTAGAATAAGGAACCAGAGACATGTGATCAATGTCTTCATTGCACTGAGGACACAAGTTAAATGATAATTTAAAGTGAACAGCCAAAGGAGTACTGATAGCCTTCACATTTATCGCGTTCAATATTTTAAGCACCTTCTCAATGTACCCCTTTTGACTCAAATACAATATGTCAGCCTTTCTATCCCTCAAGATATCTATGTCAAGAATCTTCTTTGCTGCACCCAAATCCTTCATATCAAACTCTTGCTGAGTTGAAATTTCACTTTTCTGACATTTGCTTTATGTTTGGCTGCTATGAGCATACCATCAACTTATAATAACAAATACATAGTCAATCCATTATCTTCCTTTCTGAAGTACACAAAACTATTATAATTATATATGAAGAAATCACGAGCAGTCTGAATGAATCAAACCTCTTATATCACTGTCTCGGTGATTTAGTTCATACAAGAACTTCTTCAACAAGTATACACAGTCTTCTTTCCCAGTGACTGTGAAACCCTCCGATTGTTGCATGTAGATGCTCTCCTCAATTTTTTCATGTAAGAATGTTGTCGTGACATCCATATGCTCAAGCCCCAAGTCATTCTTAACCGACCACTCCATGTAAAACCCGGATGGAACTATGCTTCACAACTGGTGAGAACACATCTATAAAGTCAATACTTGGAATCTGACTGTAGTACTTTGACACCAATCTAGCCTTGTATCTAACATCTTCAATCCCGACGTGCTTTTATTTATTTTGAACACTTATTTGCAGCGAACTACATTTTTACCTCTAGGTAATTTTACCATGTCCCAAGTGTTATTTTTGCTCAATGACTTCGTCTCCTCCTACATAGCAATCATCATTCTGCTAGAATCACTGCAACTAATTACCTCTGAATATATAGTAGGCTCCTCAGTGGAAACAATATTTTGAGCCACATTCAATGCATAAGATACCAAATATGTTTCTCCATACTTTTTTGGAGGTCTAATTTGTTTGTGAGGTTTATCATTAACTATTGAATACTGTAGTGTGGTGGTGTAGGGAAGATATTACTGTCTCGACTGATCTATAATAGACTGTTTTTGCAACCATTGATTGTTCCTATGAATCAATTTCCAACTCCACCTGAGTTGAATGATTCTGCCTCGAATTCTTTGTTAGAATTTGGGTATGACCTAAATTCTTTGTTGGAAATAATTGAGAATTCTAATTAAAGTGCACATGAATCATATTCGAAGTTGAAGTTCTATTTGAAAACTTATTTGAGTTTTGGAATTTGTGTTGAACTTGAAAAGATCAATATATGGATCTAGGAGAAATTTATCGCGCTTTTATGCTAGCCTACCTCTAGTCTATCGCTCAAGCAATGTCGTCATAATTCTATCCCGAGCTGGCGCTCAAACGGTGGTGTTATCTCGCCCAGACATGTAAGGTCTCAAATTTTATATTTTTAAATTGCATGATGTATCCCATTTAAGAAACGAGCTGTAGAAGCTGGGCCATTTAAGGTTATGAACGTACAAGCTATAAGTTATTTAAAAGCCCAATAATTTAAGACATTAAGTTTAAGTAAATTTGATTACAAAACTTTAATGAATAACTGGGTTGCTAAAATGGTCATCTGCATTGTATTTCATATATGTAAACCAGGTTCAAATCACCACGCAATATTTTTATAAAATTAATTTTGAATTAAAAAACAAAGCTCCTTATTTTTGCACATTAATAACAATTATGCCAAATTAATTGGATGGGATAATTATATTAGTGGGCATTCATTGAGATAAGTTACAATGATATGAATAGTTCATTTTCTTTATTTTTTTTATTATGTAAATGTTTTATATAACTTTTAATAAGGATTATTTTTTATGGGCTTAAAACTCTTTAAATTCCTAGTTAAAGACTCAATTTAACAAGATTAATGATAATATAACTCTTCCATTTAATTTTTCATTAAAAGGGAGGTTAAAAAAGAGGAAAATCAATTTTTAACTACAACTCCCCTCAAATTCGAAAATACTCTTATTTTCTCTATAAAAGAATTAACTTTTATGTTAAGTGGAGTTTAAAGGAATAGCAAGGATGTGAATGAGAAAGGCTTTTACACATTTCGTTCATTTATATTTCAAGAAAATCAAGGTAGGTAGAGGTGCAATTTGTTATTTCGCTTTCAAGCTATGAATTTTCGTAAAAGTATGAATGAATTGGTATCTTCGGGTACGGTACTTCGCACTACTATACTTTGAATGATCAGTCTCTGGTTATACGTGTTAGGATAATTCTATAGAAATTGGATTTTGCCAAAATCCATCTATGTGCGACGGTATGAATCTATAGTTCGGATTTTCTAATTTGATAATAAATGCATTAATGATATCTATAGACTTTCAAATTCATGGGTTAATTCACTTCCTATATGTTGATTTTGCTCTGCTTGGGTGTGGATGATGGTAGATGCAGATGCAACATGTTATGGAGAAGCCCGTAACTTAATATTTTAATTTGATTGTGAAACATTTATTATTATTTTTTTAATAAATCATATGTGGAACTATTCTAAGAATGTTTTTATGAATAAGTTATGTTTAAAAAGAGTTATGTGTTATAGAAATTAACTTACAAGTTATCGTTTATCACAAAAATGTTAGCGATAAGATTTAGTGTTGCTGTTTTTATTAAAATGTCAACTTCTACCTTTGACTTCAAAAATTTATAACTCAATTGTTATTTGGGAATTTTTGGACGAAACTAGTGAGGTTTGATATCTGTGTGGGTTAGCTTCTACATAAATTTGAAATTATGTCAATCTCATATATGTAGAATTTTATGTGACTTTAAGTAAACAGCAGGTTGTCAACGGAAGCTGATTTTTGAATATTTCACACTGTAAAAAGTTTTCTACTTTCCCTTAAAATTTCGAGATTGATAACTATGTAAACAACTTTATTTTGACATTTGGCGCTTGAGAAGGAAAAACAAAACTATATATATATATATATATATATATATATATATATATATATATATATATATATAGGCGGTTATAAAACAACTGTTAAAATAAATCATACTCAGTACTCTTCTTAATCATGATATCTCATTCTTTTGATAAAATATATATATATATATATTTTTAAAATTACATTCAAAGAAATCAAAAGAAAAACTTTTGATATTATAAAAATGCTCTGGGTTAAATTTGGCATTTCTTATAACAGTTTCAATTCAAAAGCTTTTTCTTTGAAATAATTAAAATATGCCATCTGAGATATATGAACTTGGGCCTAACTCCATTCTTGTAAGGACACCATTGGCACTCCCTTAGCAAGAATTCTTAAAACAGTGATCCCTTTCTTCCTTCTTTGCGTCTCACAGCCTTTTCATTAGGCCTTTACGCTTTGAGGAGTCACTCAGAGCTTATTTTAAAAACAGTTTAAATTTTAACTTGGAGTTAAGACATGCTCTTATCATATACTCAGCATGAAATATAAAACTTTATAAGAGAATTACAAAATCATAAAAATTTATGAACAGAAATTGTTCTTAAAAGATCTGGAACTAATATTAATTATTAGCACCATATCTTAGAACTATAAAACATGCCTATCGGAATGATCCATCGGTAGTTTAAAAATTTAAAACAACATATTTTTGTGGGATATCATAATATCTAAGAATAAGAACAATTAAGAATTTCCCTTTCGGGAGAGAAAGAAAATTAGAACATTTTTCAAAAGAACAAAAGCTTATATTGTATTATTGTGTTGTTGTCTCTATGTTTTACAAATGAAGAAATGATCTCCTTAAATAGAAGAGAAAAGAGAGAAAATGCGTCTTTCAAAAGCAAGGAATGTTTGCTTTTTTCAAAACGTCAAAAAGAATACAGTAAAAAGCTATCCTATCAAATCTTACTTTATCAAATAGTAAGATTGGTTGCAAATTTTTCAAAAAGGGAAAAGTAAAGATTCTACTTTTCGTACAAAAAATCTGGACAAAAATCTTCAAGTGGTTGAGTCTTGTCTGAAAATTCTCATCTACCACCATAATTTTTTGCCAAGTGTCTCCCTTCAAAGATCTGAAAAACTCTTATCTTGTTTCATAATTATGTCTGCCAATGCTGTCTAAAGAGTCTCCTCCGTCAGTACAGTCATCTGGATTATCATTATTGTCTTCGATATCTTCCAAATCTTTTTCTTTTTCAACTTTCTTTTTGCCTTTATTTTTTTTTAATCTGTATCTTCTTTTTCTTTGTAGTGATTTGTTTAACTTGTTGCTGCAATTCTTCAATCTTATCAAACATTTCTTTAATTCTTTTAATGTCTGTATGAGAAATTTGTTCTGGATCCTGAGACGATTGAAATGATTCTGAAAAATTTATTGGGCTTTTCTGTTTAAGATCTATTGGGCTAATAAGTGTAGTAGCAAAATTAACAGGGTTTTCAGCCTGTTGAGTCTGATTAAATTGGAAAGTAGGAGAATCAATAGTCTCCTGAGTTTGTTGAGCTTTTGGTAAGCCCAGAACTATAAACGGATTTGAGAAGTCTTTACCAGCTTCCGTTTGAGCTGGACTAGCTATAGAATTCTTGGGCTCTATAGTACCTGATTGTGTCTGAACAATTGGATTTAAAATCTTTAAATTAATAATTTCTTGTTCTAATTTAGAAATTTTCTTTTGTAAAGCTAATTTTTCTTGTTGTAGAACCTGATTAGACTCATTTAAAATTTTAAAATTCTTAGTCATACATTCACAATGCTCACAAAATTTTGAAACATAATCTAAGGGCTGATCTGAAACATTTTTTTAAAGAAGGAGCAACAAAATAATTAATTCCTAAAAATTTTCTACATTCATCTAATGCTTCTGAAATTGAATAAAAACCTATATAAAGAGGATTTGGAAAATTTTTAATACAATCTAAAACTTCTAACCAAGTATGATAAACTCCTGGAAGTCTACCTTGTAAAATAACATAACATTTAAATTTTTTATGATCTTTGACTAAAATGTTCTGAAAGAGCATTTAAACATGCTAAAAAATATTTTTGGTCTTTTGGATTTTTATTGTAAGAAATCCATAAATTGTCTAATATACATTTTTCTGACTTAGTTACTGAAATATGAGGAAGTGTCTTAAAACTAATATTGCTATTTGGAAAACAAAGTAATTCTATACTACCAAACCTTAACTTATCATGAGTATGTGTTATGTTTGTCTAAGAACTTGAACTACCAACAATTGGCAATCCTGGTCTTGGTCCTCTGGGTCTTTGCATCTGCAAATAATCAATCATAATGTTTATTTTTAATTATTCTACTTAATATATCTGCTACCTGATTATTGCTACCTTTAATATGTTCAAAATTAATTACTAATCCAGTATTAGTAATTCTATCTATAAAAGTTAATCATCTTCTTCGATTACTTCTTTTATTTTCTAATTTCATTTTATTAACAAAACTTACAATTGCCTCACAATCTGTTCTTAAAGTAATTTCTTTTTTAGAAATAATAAATAATTCAAAAGAATCTAATGCATAATTAACTGCAAGTAATTCTAAATCTATGCTACTTATGTTACCTTTTTCTTTATAATTTCCACTATTATATCTAATAATTTTTTCAAAATCTTTACCTGCATATTTATTGGGTTTTGCAATTAAAATTGCTCCCCAACCTGTTAGACTTCCATCTGTTTCTATGATCAAATAATTTGTATCTAATGACATATCTAATTTATGTAAATCTTTTAATCTTTCTTTTATTTTTTGTACTAATTTAATATCTTCTATATTAAAATATCTTTGTCCTTTAGGAGATGTTTTTCCATATAATGGTCCTGCCATCTTTCCTAAATCCTTAATAAAAGGTCTAGCATAATTTATTAATCCTAAAAATTTCTGTAATTGTTTAAGATCTTCAAGCTTATCTGGAAATTCTAAAGCTTTTTGAGCTATATGAGGTTGTAATTCAATCTTACATTTCCCTATATTAACTCCTAAAAACTCTATATATATTCTTTAAATAACGTCATCTTTTTCTTGTTTACAATTAAACCATGTTTTATAAATTTTGAAAAAAGAATTTGTAAATGACCTCTATGTTCTCTTTTATTTTTACTAAAAACTAAAATATCATCAATATAAATAATAATAAATTTATTATGCTTATTAAAAATATTTTCCATTTTTCTTTGAATTATACTAGGAGCATTTTTTAAACCAAAATGCATAACTAACCATTCATAATGACCTTCTGGAGAAGTAAAAGTTGTCCATTCTATAGAATCTGGATGCATCTTAACTTGCCCAAAATCCTGATTTTAAATCAAACTTGCTAAAAATATTACAATCTTGAATTTTATTTATTAAAACAGTCTTATCTGGAATGGTATATGCATCATCTATTGTATTATCATTAAATCTTTTATAATTTATAACCATTCTACTTTTTCCTCTAATTATTTCTGAATGTTTTCTAACTATAAAAGCTACTGATCTATGTGGGCTATCTGATTTTCTTATAACTCCTAGTTTTAAAATATCTTTAATATGCATCTTGAAATCTTTAGCATCTTGGTTTGTAGCTTCAATATTTTTAGTCTTAATTATATATTTAAGATTTTTTTATTTTTAATTCACATAGAACTTTATCTTTTTCCCAGTATTTTAAAACATTTTCCCCTAAAATTTCTAATTTTTCTAATTTATTTATCATATTTTCTATATCTTTTTCTGTTACTAATAAATTATATATTTTTTCAATTTCCACAAATTATAAACATATTTCTCCTTCTTCTTCAAAATAATCTTCTTCTTTTATTAAATAATCTTCTTCTATTAATTGACATTCTCTTTCTCTGCTACATTCACATTCTTTTTCTTTAATCCCACCACGCTTCTCAGCAAATTCTGATGGAATAGTCTTAGTATAAGTAGGTGCACAAATTGTAAATTTTTGTAGTTGTATAAAATCTTTATTAATCACTATACTTCCATTATCTTTTAATAAGAAACCTAATCCTAAAATTAGATATGTATTTAAAGATAATTCTCTTACCCATACTGAGTCTTTAGGTAAACTATATTCTGTATTTTTACCACAATTAGTCTCAAAACTAATTCTTGCTGGTTTTAATATATCTTGATAACTATAAAAATTTCCATTTATTTGTTGGGCTTCTATGGGTTCTTTTGACTTTATTATATATTTTTCTGGTATGATTCTTTTATTGATTATACAATGACTACAACCTGAATCTATCAAACCTAAACACATTATTTCATAATTTTCTATTCTAACATAACATTTTACTTTAATACTTTTTAATTTTTCTGAATTACAAAAAACTTGAACAAATTCTGGTTTAGGAATTATTTCTGTATTTTTCCCTTTCTTATTTGATTCTAATAATTCTAATTTTTGTAAAATATACCTTTGCATGTCTTCTAAGTTTTCTATTATTTTCCTTAATATTTTAATTTCTGAAAATTCTATCTGAATTGAATCAATTTGCTTATCTTCTTTTAATTCTATTAAATCTTTTTGTACTAAACATTTTTTTGCATGCCTCTAAAAAACAATTCTTACATTTTACTCTTAATTTCTTACTAGGATACCACTTACATATATAACATGGTATATTATCTAAACCTGTTTCTGTTAACCAATTATGTTTACATTCTAATTCTATATCCATTAACTCTAATTCTTCATCTGAATCTGATAAGTTTTTTAAATTTGAAAATTATTGTATAAAATTTTCATAGTCTGATTGTTCTTCTAAATTATTATTATTAGAATCTTCTATTGATACAATACTATAAACTGATTCTTTATGTGAAATATATTCATCAATTTCTAATAAATCTTCATTTGTGCATTCTATTAGAGTACTTCTTTTATCATTATTATTTATCTTTTTAGGATATGTTCTGGCTAAATGATCTATTCCTCCACAGACATAACAATTTAACTTATTAGGATAATTCCTTTCTGGCTTAAATTTTCTAACATGTCTGTTTTCATCTAAATATGATTTTCTTCTATTAGATTTTCTTAAATAATATTTTTTTTAATAGATCTATTTAAATTTTTTCTATCATATTTTCTTTTACCTTTTTCTCTAAACTTATTTCCATAAGCTTGTGGTGTGAAAATGTCTTTGCAAAATTTATAATCTGTCTTTTTTAGTTGATTCTGAATTTGTAATTCAACACATTTATCTTCTAAACATTTCATTATAAATTGTGTTCTTATTCCTATGCTCCATAAATGATCGTCTTTCTATAATGTTTTTATTTTCATTCAATCTTTTTGTTATTTCTAATCCTAAAGGGCCTGGTAATTTATGAAATAATTTTTTACCTAATTCCTGATTAAAAGTATTTCTTGAAATAGATACTAAATAGTGATATTCATTTAAAAATTGTTTCACTTCTTTACCTTTAGTCCATCTATTTAAACTAAGTTGTTCTAAATCTCTTATGGCCTTATGTTGAATTAATAACTGTCCTGTATTAGGATCTGCTCCTGTTAATAATTCATGAATTTTACTAACGAAATTATAGGGATTATTTCCTAATGCAACTAATGATTCAAATTCTGTCTGTTTATGTTTCTTAAAAGCTTCCCATGTAGCTTTAGCACTTTCTCCTAAAAATGTTTCTAGATATCTATACATTTCTAATAGTTCCATATTATCTGCTAATCTAATATAATGACCTATTATTGTATTTTTCCATACTTCTATTAAATTATCCCAAGTCTGAGGATCATGTGCTGTAATGTTTAATATCTGTGGTTTATGTAATGTCTGAAATTCTATTTTAGGTTCTAAAGGTCTAACTTTTCCTCTAGCTATATAGCTTCTTTCTTTATCATTATAGTCTGTATAAGCAATTCTAGGAGGATGACCACCTTTATATTGATATGTTTCTGGTTTTGGTTTAACTTGCATCACTTCATCTACAAGTTCTTTATAATTACTAATTTCTGATTTATTGTCAATTTCATTTATATTAATTCCTACTCTTATATTTTGATAATTATCATAATATAAATATTCTTGTTCTCCTATTTGTTTATTCAAAAACAAATGATCTTCTAATTTTAAAAGTTCTGTAGGGGATGAATTCATTCCTAATTCTTTAGGATAAAATTTTTTATCTTCTATCTCTATTTCTACTGCATTAAGAAATGGTTCTTGTTCTTGTTTTTCTTCATTAGTAGTATTAGATTCTGTCTCAAAATTATCATTTCTATTTATATTACTGTAATTACCAAACCTTATACTAGTTCTTCCATATAAATCTTTATATGTTATAGCTTCTTGAGGAGTTAAGATTTGTTCTTGAGTTTCTAAAAACTTATCTAAATTCCATTCTAATCTTGATAAAAGTTCTGAATCATAAGTTTTAGGTTTAATCATTCTTATTCCTTTACTACTCATTAAATTTACTACTTTATCTATATAAACTTTATATCTTGTTTGAGAATTATTACTACATCTTCCCAGAAATCTTATGCTTATTAATAAATTTTCTCCTGAAGTTACATCTTCATATCCATGTGTCTGAATATCAATTTTAATTTTTTCTGAAAAGTCTTTTCTTGTTAATAAAAAATCTGGATTACAATATATAATTCCATTATTATTATTATTATTCATATCTACATCTGTACTAGCTATCATACTTTTTTCTATATTTTGAATTATTTCATCATAAATAGTTAATAAAACTTTATTACCTAAATTTTTCCTCATTAATCCTTTAATTCCTATAATTATTAATCCTAAATGCATTAATCTAAAATTCTTTTTTCTTAATTCTTTTTTAGATTCTTCTGATATTAATGATAATTGTCTTACCTGGCCATCTAAACACTGAATTGAAATTTCTCTAGTATTTCTAAAAAATTGAGTTCTTGATTCAAAAATACCTCTATTATATAAATTTTCTAGATTAAGTAATTGTAAACCATGTGTTTGAAATCTATTATAATCTTGTTCAGGATCTATAAGTTCTTCTATATTCTGATTATACTGAGGCTGTATATGTAAAATTCTTTCTATTATATTTGTACTTATACTAGAAGTACTATGTCTACTTCTATCAAAAGGTTCTGAAGATGGTCCTTGTTCTCTGATAGTTCTTGACCTACCAGAAAAATTATTCATATCTTATAAAATGTTGTAGATATTTTTCTGGTTATTATTTCTTTTCCTGTATTTTTTAGACTTAATCTATCTAACTTATTTGTAATATTTTCTAAATCTTGAGTTGGTTTTTTTTCTATATTATTTAATTTTCTATTTATGTTTTCTATTGCTTATGTAGTTCTAAGATCTGGAAAATTTCATTTATCCTCAGCTTTAGTAATTTTATTTAAAATATTTAAATTCTGTTCTTTAATAAAATCTAAATTTTCTTTAACTTTTAAAATATCTTTTTCAATATTAATAATTCTTTTTCCTAAATTACTTAAATCTGCAGATAACTTATTAACTTCTTTTGTTAATATATCCAGCTTAATAAATTTAATCTGTATAATAATAAGAGTCTAAGCTAAAATCTGTATGATATGATAAATAACTATTATCTAAAGATTCTAATTCAATTCTTATTGATAAATCTGAACAAAATATCTGATCAAATTTATTTATAAAATATTCTTCTTTAAATTCTGTAATTAAAGATCTATATATAATATTTTCTCTTAATTCTAAAGATAAATAGTTAGTTACTTGTAAGCTAGCAAATAAATAATCTATCGGTTTACTTTTTTCAATAGAAACAAATTCTATTCCGTAATCTAAAACTTCTTCTATTTCTTGATAAAAATTAAAACTATAGAATATTTTTTCTAGATTAATAAGTAAAATTTTAAATATCATAAAACAAATCTGATATTAAAATTCTTGACTAAAAATTTTTAACTAAAGAGTTTTAAAATTATACCTTTGTAGCGTAATCTGTTGAGCTGAAACTTAAAACACCAAAATCGGAACACACGCTCTGATACCAAAGAAAGGAGGCCTGAAAATAGGGTTAGTATTTCAAGGATTGAAGGCGGTTATAAAACAACTGTTAAAATAAATCCTACTCAGTACTCTTCTTAATCATGATATATCATTCTTTTGATAAAATAATATCCGTTTTTTTTAGAAATCAAAAGAAAAACTTTTGATATTATAAAAATGCCCTGGGTTAAATTTGGCATTTCTTATAACAGTTTCAAAAATTTTTCAAAAGCTTTTTCTTTGAAATAATTAAAATATGTCATCTGAGATATATGAACTTGGGCCTAACTCCATTCTTGTAAGGACACCATTGGCACTCCCTTAGCAATAATTCTTAAAACAGTGGTCCCTTTCTTCCTTCTTTTAAAATAAATCTTTATCCATTCAACGAAAAATATAGTTTATTAAACTAAATTGTTATATTAATTTTTAAGTCTATGACTAAAGTACAATTGTTCATGTAACGTTTTGGTTCATGCGGGTTTGAGCATTACAGGACGTGTCTTGCGTTCTGACACAGTTTGAGCATTTCTTTCCATCTATAACTCTACTATTAGGATTTGGACGTCCTCTATTTGTTCTTTATATGTAGTTGACTCTTCATTATGATTTAGTTCAAATTTAAAACATTGTAAATACAAATCTTTTGTATTCTTTCTCCATATTATAATAAAATTTTCATTCTCTGCAAATTATATTATTCTTGTATTTTGTGATCTTTATTTCATATTTTGCTTATAATCTCGTGTTTTCTTCAATAAATTGGTATTTGAGCAATCCAATATCATCTTCATGTTTCACACGAGAGAAAGTTGGCTGATAATTATTGCATATTTATTACAGCGTACAACTCGACTTGGACAAAAGCGTCTTTTATGTCCGTGCATGTATGAAATAGGTGGTATTCATAGACTATTCATGTGGACACACCGAACTAATATTTGTTTTTGGAGACTTATTATACCTTTCAAGAGCCAATCATAGTGATAATGGCATCCTTAATACCCTTAGAGGTGGATGGGTTTTTTCTGTTAGTTGCTTACTGCAACAACTATGAGCCCGTTCGATGGAGATTAAAATTGAAAAACTAGCCGTTATTGTTGACTTTTATTAGACGAGTGGACCCAATAACGACTATATTTTCAATTTTAATTAAATTTTAATCTCTACCGAACGAGGCATATAATTTCAAATATAAACAATTTTAAAGATGGTGAAAGCGCCAAATTGAAAAAAAAATATGGATGAACTACCTTTTCAACAACAATAAAATTGCAAAACATAGCCTCGACATGCAGATCAGTTTCATCAGCATTTACATAAATATTTTGCCCAAGTTTAACCCCCAATTTAATGAAATTTTGGAAATAATGTATTTTGGAATAGTAATTTTGAGAGAATGTATTGTTAAAAAAAAGTTTTTGATTCATGTACAAGTTTATTTTATTTGAGATTGTGTGGTTGAAAAGAAGAGAAAAAAATACATTAAAATTTTAATGAGGCAAAACAAGGGCTATGTTAAACATAGGAACACGACGCTTATAGCCGACAAAGTCATTTACATTTGTAAACATTGAGTTTGAGTACAAATACATTGTGTAGTATGTTAATAGATAAAATCTCACGTCTAATAAGGGATAAAATTACTGACGCCGGACATAATAGCGATTATTCTGCAAGTTGGGATCAATAGACAAAAACAGGGAATAAAGCAAGAGGAACACCAAAGGAAACGATAAGAAATTTTATTATTCAATAACTAAATGAAAAATAACCCACAAGCCGGGTTATATAACCGAATATGCTAAATTAGTGAAAATTTACCAAAATGGTAAATTCTAATTTTACTAGCAAAATAACATACTTAATAAAAGAAATAACATCACCAAAATTCGGCTCAAATCGAGCTCTTATTCTATGTCAAAAAGGTAATCAGAATATTACCATAAATGGCAAAAACTAACTTAAATTGATGATTCAGAAAGGAAAACAGTTGAATTTGGCTTCGAAATCGATGCTCGTCGAGGAAAGCTCGGTGACCATGCCGTGCGCGCTGAAAAGACCTTTTTAGATTGGGGTCATGGGCGTGAGCAAAAGTTATTGCCAAAATATCGAAACATGCTCGTAGATGGCCCCAATTAAGAAATACCGCCAATTATTTGCCAATCTTGTGCTGATTTACCAACTCATGGTATCTTAGTGCCATTAACGTACTATTAGAAAGCTCGGTCTCGTCTGACTCGGATCCTCCTGCATCAGTCTCCCCGGGTTTGAAAGAACTTGTCCTCGAGTTCATTTGGGTGTCTTCAGGATTCCTAAAATAAGGACTGAGGTATTTCACATTGAAGACATCAGAAGTCTTCAAATGGTTGGGAAGGCGTAGTCAGTTAGCATTGTCGTTGATCTTCTGTAAAACCTCACAAGGACTAATCTTCCGCTCTTTCAGTTTATTATACTCCCCAACATGAAAGCGATCACGAGTTAACACTGCCCACACAAAATCACCAACTTCGAAAAGGAGCTGACGACGATGGCTGTCAGCCTGAACCTTGTACTTGGCATTACTCTCTTGAATGGCTAACTTTACTTGTTCATGGATTCTTCGAAGATGTTCTGCCATTTCATCTACCTTGTGACTTATACGACCCATACGGGGAATATAGGTTAAGTCAAGTACCCTAGTTGGAACCCAGCCATAGACAATTTCAAAAGGACTCATCATGTGGTTCTATTCTTCGACATGTTATAGGCAAATAAGGCCTGAGATAAAGCCAAATCCCACTGCTTCGGCTTAGTTCCTGTCAGACTCCTCAACAGATTACCCAAGCTCCGATTCACCACTTCAGTCTGACCATCTGTTTGGGAATGGTATGCACTGCTAAAATTCAACTGTGTCCCCAGTTTCACCCACAGGCTTTTCCAGAAATGACTTATAAACTTAGTGTCACGATCGGAAGTAATAGAATGAGGCACACCATGCAAACGCACAATTTCATTGAAGTAAAGATTGGCAATTTGGGTAGCATCCATTGTCTTTCGACATGCTATGAAATGGGCCATCTTTGAAAACCTGTCAACTACAACAAAAATAGAATCTGAGGGTCGTTGGGTACGGGGCAGCTCCATTACACTTTTTTCGATTAACAAATAGGCACACAACTGCACGAAGGTGATCAAAATGAGATGCCGACGTTGGACTGTAGATGAGGATATCATAACTAGACCACCACAAACTTTCCCATGAAATGCTGTAACACCTGATGCATAAACCTCATAAAAGTGCTGGGTGCATTGGATAGTCCAAAAGGCATGACCATCCACTCATACAAACCACACTGCGTCTTAAACGTCGTCTTCCACTCATCTCCTAGTCGTATTCTGATTTGGTGATATCCGCTCTTAAGGTCAATTTTTGGGAAGACCTTAGAACCGGACAACTGATCCAACATATCATCCAAACGGGGAATCGGATACCTGTACTTCACTGTAATCCTGTTGATTGCTCTACTATCAACACACATACGCCAAGAACCATCCTTATTCAGCACTAGTAGAGCATGAAATGCACATGGGCTCATGCTCTCACGAATGTAACCCCTCTCCAACAACTTCACCACTTGTCGCTGCAATTCCTCAGCTTCCTTGGGACTGAGGTGATAAGCCGGTCGATTTGACAGACTCGACCCTGGAACAAGGTTATTCTGATGTTGAATATCCCTCATAGGTGGTAACCCTGGAGGGAGGTCTTCAGGCATCAAATCAGAGAACTCCATTAGCATTTGTTGTACTTCTACCGGTAAATCTGGATTCTCGTCCGTTGTATGATTCTTACGAGACATAAGAGCATAGACCACATCTTCACGTTCAATCTCTCCCAAAAAATTGGACATAGAAAGTAGGTTGGAATTTTTGGCTATCGGGGCAGGAGTGACTTCTTGTCTACAGGGCACCAACACAACCTTTTTCTTTTGATGCTAATGGAATATATATTTTTTCGCCCATCATGAACAACACTGTGATCATACTGCCAAGGTCGCCCCAGCAATATGTGACAAGCATCCATCGACACAACATCGCACCATGCATTATCAAAATATTTTCTGCCGATCTAAAAAGACACTAAACAACGGTTGTCAACTGATACTGCATTGCCTTTACTCAACCATGACAATTTATATGGCTTGGGATGGGGTTAATTACCCTAAGAGTTACTGAACTTTGGCCAAAGTTTCCACCAGGTCACTGAACTTTAAAAACTACGTGGTTAGTCACTGAACTTTCGAAAAATCACCCCATTGGTCACTGAACTTTAAAAATCACGTCATTGGTCACTAAACATTGCAAAACGTTTCCCAGATGGTCACTGAACCCAATAACTATCTAGGAAACGTTTTACAAAGTTCAGTGACCCCGTAGAAATCTTTTGCAAATTTCAATGACCAATGGGGTGATTTTCAAAGTTCAGTAACCAATGTGGTGATTTTTCGAAAGTTAAGTAACTAACCACGTAGTTTTTATAGTTCAGTGACTTGGTGGAAATTTTCGGTAAAGTTCAGTGACTATTGAGGTAATTAACCCCTTCGGATCCCTATCTGTCTTCAACTGTAATTTTTGAACAGCTTCTTCAGACAACACATTTTCGTAGCTTCCACTATCAATGATCAGTTTACAAACTTTATATGCTACCGTGCAGGTTCTGTGAAAGATGTTAGTTCTCAACTAGTCGTCTCCTAAGTCGCCTTTCGGAGTCAACAGACTCTTTCGCACAATAAGAGTCTCATGACCGTCCCCATACAGTACGTCTTCCTCTTCATCGTCGTCATATACAGGTTCTCCAACTTTCTCAATCTCATCTGTAATTTCTTCATCAATAAAGAGATTTTTACCTGTCCGACTATTTGGTTTTTTGCAATCGGTTGATCGATGTCCCTGTTCACCACACTTGAAACATCTAATACCCGAAGGGTGGTTGTTGAGTAGGACGAGGTGCTTGAGGGCGAATTAGTTGACCACCTTCGCTTCTGGTCACCGATCTCCTATTCTGTTGCTTCTCTACAGCAAGTGCGCACTGGTATGCTTTAGAAACAGTCCACAACGAGTGAAGGCTGAGGACATCCTGTATGGACTGTCGCAACCCTTCCAAGTATCTCGCTACCATCTGTTCTTCCGTTTCAGATAGATCATTCCGAGCCACCAACTGATAGAACTCCTCTATGTAGTCATCAACCGATCTTGTGCCTTGCCTCAAAGAATGAAGTCGCTGAAACAAAGTTTAAGTATAACCGAAAGGAAGAAAGTGACATTTCATCTTCTTCTTCATTTTCTCCCAATCTGTGATTTTGACCTTACCCTGCCTACTGCATGAACGCCTCAACTGCTCCCACCACTCAGACGCTCTCCCCTTAAGTTTGATGGCAACTAACCTTACTTTGATGTGATTTGGAACCTCCTTGTACTCAAAGATACGTTCCACTTCATTATGCCAATCAACAAAACCTTCAGTTTGTAACGTACCAGAAAACTCTGGTAGATCCACCCGAAAGCCGAAATCCACATGGCGATCCTCCCGACCACGACGCTTCCAGACTCGAACAGGGTTGTGATACAGGTTTTTGTAACTGGTATCGAACTCGTGACACTCCAGTTCGCGGTCGCCGAGATCCTACGCCGTCAGACGTTGAGTTAACTCTGCAATTTGCCTCTGTAAGTCTTCAATCGTCACCTCTTGAATGTTACGATCACGGTGTGGGACTTCCTCATTCGGAACTTGACCTCTACGACCACGACCACCAACCATGATTGACTGATGAAATCTAGTCCCAAGAAGATGCTGATGCTCTAATACCAACTGATGTCGGGCAGAATAGTGATTATTCTGCAGGCTAGAATCAATAGACAAAAACAAGGAATAACGCAAGAGGAATACCGAAGGAAACGATAAGAAATCTTTATTATTCAACAACTGAATGAAAAATAAGCCACAAACCGGGTTATATAGCCGAATATGCGAGATTAGTGAAAATTTACCGAAATTGGTAAATTCTAATTTTACTACTAAAATAACATACTTAATAAAAGAAATAATATTACCAAAATCCGACTCAAATCGAACTCTTATTCTATGTCAAAAAGGTAATCGAAATATTATCATAAACAACAAAAATTAATTTAAAGTGACGATTCGAAAAGGAAAATAACTGAATTCGGCTTCAAAATCGATGCTCACTGAGCGAAGCTCGTGACCACGTCGTGTGCGCCAAAAAGACCTTTTCGAATTGGGGTCATGGGCACGATTCTAACAACCATAGCAAAAGTTATGACCAAAATACCGAAACATGCCCGTAGATGGCCCAATAGAAAATACCGCCAATTATTTGCCAATCTTGCACTGATTTGCCAATTCATTGTATCTTAGTGTCATTAACGTACTATCAGACAGTTCGACCTCGTCTGACTCGGATCCTCCTGTATCAATTACACATCTAATAAAGATGAAAATATAGACTCATTTATAAGGATTTGAGCTACTTCTCTTAATAAAGTTGACATTTTAAGATGGAACCCCATTGTTTAACATTCAGAGCACATTAAACTCTAATAAGTAATTCGATCCGATTAAAATTCAAAAAAATGAGTACACGAATTTCAAGATTAATTTGCTTAAACGAGCCATTTTGCTGGGACATATTATGGGATAAAACCTCACATCTAATAAAGATGAAAACATAAACCAATTTATAAATGTTTATGCTACTCTTAATCTAAATTCTTACCATAGTACACAATTTTTAATCAACAAATAAGTAAAAAAGACACTAGTCTATGTTCAGCAACAACGAGTGGTTCTAAAACTTTTCATAAATATTCTTTGAACATCTCAAGTCAAAGGTTCTTCGAAAGACGTTGTGTCAAAACCAGCTGTCGAATTTGAACATTCTTGAGCGAAGTCAATGATTCTATAGGATACAAAATTCTCTCAAGTCTCAAGTTCGAGCCAAAGATACAAAAATCAATTCAGAAAAAAATGAATTGCAACCTTCAAATCACCAAATTGAAAAACATTAAAAAAAAATGATTTTCTTGTTATGCAAAAAATTTTAGTTGGATATTCTAGAAAAAAAAATAATGACAATGAGGAGTGCCAATATTTTTGTGTGAAAAAAAAATCCTATTATGAAAAGGTAATTAATGATTATAAAAGATAAGTATGTTATTTTTAGATACCTAAATATAATCTTTTAAGGATTTCAATGTAATTGATGGAGACTGTTAGAATTTTATAAATTGAAGTGTTTAGATTATTTATTAAAAATGTTTGTCAAATGTATTTGTACGTGGAACGCTCCCCGTACGTACGTACGTATATTCACAGCCACCTCCTCCCCAAACCACCATTTTCCCAAACTGATATGATACGATTCGAAGGGAGGCTGGAAGTTTATGAGAAAATGGTTCCAAAACCACTTCCAAATTCTAATCGTCCCTTCCCATTGGACGGTTCAAAAATGAAACGAAGGAACTCTTTACGATGAGTCCCAAGTGACGGGATCCGGCTTGGAGATTTTCAAACCTTGGCTGGATCAAACCTTCAGAGCCTTGCTCCGGTGACACTAATCCTACCAAATCCTACTCAAAACCTGAGAAACTCTATTAGTGCTATTGGGAAAATTCAGCTAGCCATTTGTGATGTTCGGTTGTGGTTCATGACGGGTTAGAGGAGAGGGAAATGGGTGGGTGGGGGGTAAAATTGGTCCATGGTGGTACAGGAACATTTGGAGAGCGGGGAAAAAAGATAAGACGTGTGAGGGAAAAAGGTATGGTGGTACATACATAAAAACTTATATAATGATTTACTAGTAAATGATTCAACTAGATTTAATTGGATCAAAATCTTATCAATCAAATAATTTCTTTACTTATATATTTGTTTTGTTTTTATGTAATTAGAAAGTCTGTGAACATAAAGGATTAGATTTTAATATGTTGTAAAAGTCAAGTAGTAAGTTGCACATATTATAAATTGAGTTGTATTAGGTCTAGGGTTCGAGAATGAAAAAAGGTGTCGTAATTTCGCTAGATTATCGCCATAAATTTTCTCGAGCAGCAGAAACAAAAACATTGTCACTAACATGTCGTCTGACCTCCGCTCGAGCGACACACTATCGCTCACCTATCGCCCATCTTTCGCTCGAGAGACATGGTTATCTAGAGAATTTTAATTCCTATTTTTAACTCTTTTTGCCCGGTCCATTCAACCATAAACTTACAATATGAATACCAGATAGCCTCTTAACGTCTTTTCTTAAGACTGAACATTGATCGCTTCATATCCTCTCAATCAAAATCATCTACAAGCTTTCAATCTTCATGTTGCGATTTGTTCTTGGCATTAAAAAACATCAAACCTATAATCCACATAACAAACTGCTACTTCCTAACTATCTGTCAGAATCCAGAAGAATAAGAGAAGGTGACTGGAGTTCTGGTTGTTGGAGAATGCGGAGTTCCTCGTTGATCCACATGAGATAAATGAATTCATAAATTTGGGAGATTGTGCAGGAGCACGACTCCTGGAGGACTTTGAAAATTGCAGCTAGGAGTTGGTATGGGAGCACGCAATTCATAAGAGTTGTGAGAATTGCAGTCAGGAGGTCAAAAAGTACTAGTGATATTCAAGTTTGGCATATTGTAAGTTCTAATTCGTTTATAGTGGATTGTTGACTGGCAAAGCATCTGAAGTTTTACCCAATTAGGATTTCTCTGTGATCATTCTTGGTGTTTATTTATTGCTTTCACATAATTGCAGCAATTCAACTTAGAAAAATTGGACTGTTTGATTAATCTAGAAATAATTAAAATTGAGTTGTTGCTATTTAATTATTTGTTTTAAATTTCGCATAATTACCTATTCACCCCCTCTAGGCATAGTTTGTGTCGAACTTCGTAATTTCAATTAGTGTCAGAGGCACATTTTGATTCTTGACCCATAAATTAATCTAGATGAGTCGGTCTCTATCTATGCCTCCATTATTTTATGGAAGCAACTATGCTTACTAGAAAGTTCGAATGAGAGCATTCCTTAAAGTATTGGATGAACGTATTTGGATCAATGTACTAAACAATTAGATTGTACCTTCATCCACTGTTTCTAGTGTTGTTACACCTACTGATATTTCTCATTGGACCAAAGATCAAGTTGTTGATTGCAATTGGAACAATAAAAGGCTTTATGCTCTTTTTATGGTTGTATCTGCAGAGGAGTGTATGTGAGTGTCGATGTGTGAAACTACTAAGGAGGTTTGGGATATCTTAGAGACCACACATGAGGGTACCAAAACTGTTAAAACTCCAAACTGCAATGTTAACCTCTAGGTTTGAAGAAATTAGAATGAAGGACGATGAATTGTTCGATAAATTCTATGCGAAGCTTAATGATATAGTAAACTCGAGTTTTAACCTAGGTGAGAAGATCCCCGTGTCTAAGATAGTTCGAAAAGACCTTAGATCCCTACCTGAAAGGCTAAGACTTAAGATAGTTGGTATTGAATAAAGTAAAGACTTGGATGAAATTAAGATAGAGGAACTCGTAGATCTCTCCAAACTTATGAACTCATTATTTCTTAACCAAAGAAGGTTAAATCCATAGCCATGAATACCATTAGAAAAGAAGAGAGCGAGTCTATTGACATTGAGACCCTTAGGGGCGATGAAATAGCTTATTTCGTTAAGAAATTCCAGAAGGCGATGAGGAATATGAGAAAACCTTACAATAGATAAATGATGTTCCTAGAAACTCTCGAAAGGTAAGCATGAGAAAAATAACCTTAGGACTTCTAGTAAGAAAATCCAGTCTGTTAGATGTCATAAGTGTCAGGGTTTTGGTCACTATAGGAATGAATGTCCTAATTTGAAGAAGAATTTGAATAGAGGATAGGGATAAGGCATTAGCAGCGACTTGAGCGATGAATTATATTTGAGTGTTGAGAGTGATACCTCTGGTAGTGAGAATGAACAAAATTTTATAGTTTTCACGTCTATAGCTAAGATTGAATCTAATAAGGAGAATGAAGCGGAGGAGAATGATGAAAATAGTGAGAATTCAAAGGATAACTCCGAGGATGAAACTGATATTCATGAGTTGTATCGACAGTTATTTGAGGAGAGTCTTAAAATCAAGAAGGTTAATAAATGTGCTAAATAAAGTTAATGAATTTGAGAGAGAGAGAGAGAGAGAGAGAAAAAAAAAAAACTTTTAAGTGCCTTTAGTATTCTAACAAAAATCTAGGTGAGTTGAAACTTGTTAAAGAGAATTTAGAAGCTAAAGTTAACCCTTAACAAGTGATCTAGAAAAATCTGATACTCAACTTCATTCTTTCATGAGTGGTACTCAGAAACTCAATAATCTGTTAGGTATAACAAGCCTGCAGAAAATAGGTACGGTCTAGGATACGTTCAAGGATATCTCGAGCAAGGTTAACTTCCTCGCCGATCAGGTCAGCCACGTAACTGAGATGATGACTCAATTAACTAGAATCATATCTACTTCTAAGAAGGTTTGGGTTAAGAAGAGTGACTTGAAAGGTCGTGAGACTGATCATACTCTTAAAGGTAAGAGCATCCATGTACCTCTTTGATTAAGTAATTAGGTGCATGCATGTGCAGTTCATTGAGTCCATTCATTTTTGTATGCATCTCATCTGTGTGTGCGCACTCAAACTCAGGGGAAAAAAGACAAATATACATGAAAATGAGCTTCATTTTAAGATCCTAATAAACTTACGGGTTTGACTTTCATTAGTAAGGGAAAATACTTATCTAATAGTGATGTTCGCATGTCCTTTCACAAATGTAAGGTTTGAAGTCATGATTAAGAGAAAATAGTGACACTTAATATACATGAGTCACTTTTACACTTTATTCCATTTGAACTTGATTTGAGTATGCAGGAATTTTTTTATTGATAGTGCAATACTTGTGAACACGTGCATTTTCTAGTTTATCAATGTGTCAGAAACTTGATTTATTTAATAAAAAAGGGGAGGGGCTATTTTTCGAAATTTTCAAAAATTCAGTGTTATTTGTGTTAAAGGTTTTTAATCTGTTTTTCACTGAGCTCGAGCGATAAAAGATGAGGCTATCTCGCGGGCTTATTGCTCGACCTTTGCTCGAGCGACGGCCCGTATGTTTAAATTTTAATGTTCTTTTTTCGCATTTTTTGGAAATTCTTCATTTCCTTCTCACTTTTCCTTCTAATTTCACCACACTCATCAAATTTTCAATTTCAATGTTGAATTGGAGTTCTAGCATCCATTATTTGGTTCATTTTCCCTTTGGGGGTTTTGTTTTTCTTATGTTAATTTATTCTTCCCACTTCATGGTTGGATGATTTTCATTTGATTTCCTCTTTCATTTTATAATTTAGGTGCATTTTTCTTGATTTCTACATGGTTTTGGGAAGCAAGTGGCTTATTTTTTTTTTTCGAATTTTTGAATATTTTTGTTGATTGTGGCTTAGCTTTGATGGAGATTAGGTTAGGGTAGTTGATGGTTTGTAGTTGTGGTGTTTTGGTTGATATGGTGATTGAGTTCGTTAGTATGTACACTCACACTACGTGATTGATACAACTATTCTATATTATTGATGCTTATTGTCACTTAGTTGATATCCATTTACAAACTTGATCACGTTAGGATTGTTGGTGTCGTTTATCTTACATATGATGTTGACACCGTAAGGTGACGTCATGTAATCACTACACTACGTCTAGGCATCATGTTTTGTCTTCAAGGCATCAGGTCACGATATCAAGGCATTGTGCCCCGATGTCACAGCATCATGTCATCTACGTCCATGCATTGCACAGTTTCATCTGTAGTTAGTTCTCCTATATTGGGTTGCATCAATTTGTGTTCACATGGGTTGTTTTTGTAATTTTTTTGGGTTTGCATTATTTTAGTCTGTTGCATTATTTAACGTGAGTCTTTAATCTACTTCTTA
The DNA here is from genome assembly GCA_019097785.1 of Fraxinus excelsior. Classification (NCBI taxonomy): domain Eukaryota; kingdom Viridiplantae; phylum Streptophyta; class Magnoliopsida; order Lamiales; family Oleaceae; genus Fraxinus; species Fraxinus excelsior. The sequence continues at coordinate 7,107,083 of CM032636.1, forward strand.
GATGACACTTAAATGAGCTCGGACAACTGCACAGGCATCGAGTGTGTCCACATCCTTTTGTCGATCCTGGTTCATATCCACCACTGCCCAAGAGGTCTCAAGACCCAGTTCTTGAAACACCCCGTGCTAGTAGAGAGCAAGGTAGTCTTATCAGACCTTTTCCCCGATCTCGCTGCCATTTTCACTTCTAGGGCTTGGGATCCTTTACTCATAGATTTGAAGCATTCTTTTAGTCTACTCATTCACGAGTTTTATGCTAACATTCACAATGTTAGTGGTTCTATTTCTTAAGGGTAAGATAATTAAGATCACTCTTGACATAACGTCTAGTGTAGCAGATATTCCTAGAGTCGTTCACCCCTTTATATCCATATTTATCAGCTGATACCTTTCCGATGGACTTTCTTGTCCATTCGATGGTATTTAACACACCATTGGCGATCCGCACTAACTCTCTTCCTACTGATCATCATATTCTGCTGCACATCATTTGCACGAATCAGTAGCCTGTGCCCCATACTTATTCTTTACCTATAGAGAAGGCCAGTTTCTTATATGCCTTATTGCATGACGATTCTATTGATTTACCCTCGTTTATATGTCAGCAGATTTTACATATTTTTTGTGTTACAGAGACTAAGGTAGGACTTCCTTATGCGTGTCTGATTTACCGCCTTGTGACCTCGATTAGTGTTAGTTTTCCAGAGGAGGTTCCTAGGAGGGTTTTTTTGGCTGATTGGCCACATTACCATTTCCTAGAGTCGGTCTCATGCTTCTTCTGAGCTAGCTAAGCTAGTTGATCCAACTGTGTCCGCTGATCCTATTGATGACCTTATTTCTGTTGATCCCTCCAATCTTCCTACTTCTACTTCTACTCCTTCTCGTGTTGACATCCCCTCGAACATCCACTTTTGCTCCTCCACCTATTAAGTCTATTCTCCCTTCTGCATCTATTTCCATTGATCAATTTGTAGCACTTATGAGATAGATGACTGTGCTGATCGAGCAATAGGCTCGAATAATGGCAAAGATTACGCACTTGAGAGCTACAGTTGATCGACACACTACAGAGTTTGCTACACTTCGCGTATGACTCAATTACATCTTATTTTTAGCTGGTATGACTAATGATTAACTATTTGAATTGTTTTTATCCATTTACTATTTTACACGCTTTTACACTTGATATTGAGTTGTCTACATTAGAAAACAAATTTACAAAGAAAAGAAAAAATACATTTCAATTAAGAGAGTTAGTTTGATACTAGTAGGTGTTTTAAGTCTATTTTGTTTCACTACTTTGACTTTAGATTTATAGTTTTGTCACATAATGCCAAAGGGAGAGCTTGTTAGGTTTTTGATGTAATCGACAAATCTGTGAACAAAAATGACTAGATTTAGTATGTTGTAAAAGTCAAGGAGCAAGTTGCTAATATTATAAATTGAGCTGTATTGAGTTCAGGGTTTGAGAATGGAAAGAAGGAAAAAACGGCTTCACAATTTCGTTAGATTGTTGCCATGACTTTGCTCGAGCAGTAGAAACGATAACATTGTGGTTAGCTAATTGCCCGCTCTTCGCTCGAGTGACATACTGTCGCCCCGCTTTCGCTCAAGTTACATGGTTATTCGGAGAATTTCAATTCACATTTTTAAGACTTTTTGTCCGACCCATTCAACCCTAAATCTATAGAATAAATACCAGATAGCATTTGAACGTCTTTTCTTAAGGTTGAACAATGAGAAAACATTGATCGCTTCATATCCTCTCCAACAGAATCATCTACATGCTTTCAACCTCCATTCTGTGATTTGTTCTTGACATTGAAAAACATCAAGCCTATAATCCAAATATCAAACTGCTACTTTCTAAATATATGTCACATTTTGAAGAATAAAGGAAGGTAACTAGAGTTCTAGTTGTTGGAGAACGCGGAGTTCTTCATTGATCCATGGGAGATACGTGAATTCATAAAATCGGGAGTTGGTGCAAGAGCACGCAATCTATAAGGGCTTTGAAATTGCAGTTGGGAGTTTGTGCAGGAGCACACAATCCAAGAGGTCAAAGAGTACTAGTGGTAGTCGAGTCTGACGGACCGTAAGTTCTAACTCGTTTTCAATGGATTGTTGATGGGTAAAGTGCCCGGAGTTTTTACCCAATTGGAGTTTTTTCGTGATCATTCTTGGTGTTTATATATTGCTTTTGTATAACTGCGTCAATTCAACTTAGGAAAATTGGACTTTTTGATTAATCATCTAGAAATAATTAAAAGTGGTTTGCTGCTATTTAATTATTTATTTTTAGTTACACATAATCACCTATTCACCCCTCTCTAGGTGTAGTTTGGGTCGAACCTCGTAATTTCAATTTTAACACATCACCATTTTCTAAAACAATATGTAAATAGTTATGTACAAGAATTATTTAAATCAAACACGGAACAAAAAAATTGGAATCACCGCTAAAGTGGTGACGTGCAAAGTTTGTTCTTCAGCTCACCATGAGCACGAGAATATACATGTACACGTTCCTCAATAAATAATGAGGTTAGCTTCTTTTAATTGTTTTATTATGTGCTTTTTAGAATAATATTTGTCAATATGCCGATATATATATCATGAGTCGTTTAAACAAAATGGGTATTGATCTTGTTGCTTAGATGATTACATGTTCCCAGCAATTTGAATATTTAGTTTATGTTTCATGTTCTACTTCAGATTAGTTTAAACAAGAGAAAAATCTTTAAACTATTAAATCTTTAACCATATAGCAAGGTTATAGTAAGGGACACTTTATTTATTTTTATATGTTTCCATTCTTTCAGTGATTCCTATGTTAAATTCATCTAGCAATTTGATTCACAAAATTTAATCATTTGAAGTTTCTTTTGACCTGAATAAATGATTCCATATTTCCTACTCAAATTAGTAGTTCATTAACAATTAAAAAATCTTAACTAGGAGAGAAGTTGCCTAAATAATTAATTTTTGGGGTTATAGCTCATAATTCTAGATTAAAGAAAATAAATGATGCTTAATTAGTTAAACTTCATTATGCTAGTAATAATTAATCAAACCATATCGATTGGGCTGAATATGCCTTTGTCACACTGAGTTATATATATATATATATATATACTAGGTGTAAGCAACGTACAATGCACGTTTGTTTAGTTTATATTTAATAGTTTTGTTTAAAAATTAATTTGTTATTAATAAAGATGTAATTTTTTTGGTTAATTAAATAATTAATGATGTAATGTTTATCTAATTGATAAATAATTAACTAAAGTGCTTCTCTCTGTCATTTCCAACTCAAAATCACAAACAGAAAACTCAAAGTATGTTAAGGGGTAAGAAGATGAGTTTACTTAGACTCCATTTGATTCTCATTAATTAGAATGAGAATGAAAAATATAGCTATTATTGGACCCCACACAAGAGATAGAAATTCAAAATTAATAGATTGATGTGATGGATAACGGTCATATTTTTCATTTTTATGGGTTTTTAATGAGAAACAAACGAAGGCTTAAACTTTTTGCATGACTTAAGTCTTTACTCTTTTCTAAGTAATAATACCATTCATTTTATCGCTAAAGTATGATATGTATTACGATAATATATGTATATCATGTGTTAGACTTAATATTGGTAAGTGACGGGTAAATTTTCGAGGACGAAAATATTTTAAGGGGGTGAGAATGTAATACCCCAAAAATTTTCACAAAATATAATTCAATTTTTATATACTATATTTTAATATTTTGAAAGTTAGGGACTAAATGATACATTTATCAAATTATATTTTATTTGTGTCAAATATTTAGATATTGATGGAGTTATCGTAAATATATGAATATTGGTCTCCTTGGATAAATCGTAATTAGATACATAAATCAGATTCGAGAAAAAGTCGATTCGGATAAGTTAGCTCCAAAATATTTTAGTTTGAAGGAATTATCAAAAGCTAATTTATTATTATTATTATTTAATTATAATTTTGAAAGTAGGGGGTGGTGAAAAAAGATTTTCCGTTAAAAACAAGAAATTCCGTTAGTTTTTCCGTTAAATCAAGAAATTCCGTTAGTTTTTCCAAATTCCGTTAGTTTTTCCGTTAAACCAACAAATTCCGTTAAATAGACACTTTTTATATATAGAAGATATATTAAAGAACCATACTTGCACTAATTCAAAGCATAATTTGTTAGAAATTTGAAGGAAATAGCCCCTTTTATGTATATCTTAATTTTATTTATATTTTATCGGTGTGATTAATGTAACATTCTTAAACATATTGATGTTCTTATATTTACATTGCATAAATTAAAATAAAATAAAATAACATAATAGAAAAAGGTATGATTTGATATTTAGGATTTGTGTACGTAGCTAAAAATAAATAATGAGTTGTTCAAGTTCCTAAATAAATGACAATGATACAAGGCTCATGGCATGTTGTTGTTGGTGGGTCTAGACATTTTCATCTGCTATTAAAAAAAATAAACAAATTATTAAGGACTTACGGTAAGAAAAACTCCTTCTGTCTTCATGCGTACGTTACATCGCTGAATATATAAATGTTTTACCTAAATTTGTTATTATGTAAACTAGATATTTGATTATTACATTTTCCATCATTAATGTTTCTCATGACATATTAATTTTGGTCGATGCATCCATAAACATAAATAAAGTCTCAAGAAATAAAATGTTTTCAAATGTCAATGAGCAAGGAAATATTTTTAAAAAGATACGTATTCATAATGTTTTGTTAAAAGATGCATATCTATGCCATGAAAGGTGTGAGTGGGAAATGGGGTATGGGAGACCTGCGTCCGCGCACCCGATCAATATTGAATGTTGAATATTTAATGTTAATGTTAACCGCCTTATGGTAGTATAGATACGGTGAATTGGATTCAAAATAAAAATTGTCCACTACATTCTAATCTCTTAAGTGATACATGAAGTGACCTCACGACATTAATGTTAAAGTTTTTAAAGAAAATGAGATACATATTGAGAAAGACTATTTATTTTAAAGTAATTCATATACATATCATACGCATAAGGTTTGTTTATTGATTATTAGCTCATTCCATATTATCCTTCACGATAATTTGAGATGACGACTTGTGGTAATACGAACTTAGTACTAATGCTTTTAAATATGAATTCATTTTCTATATAAAGTTACATTTAACTTAATTGTCTTATATTTTTCTTTTAAGTACAAATTATTCTCATAAATAAATTCATTCATATATATTATGTTAAAAGAAAAATTTAATCACTTTTCTGCATTTATGATTTTAAAAGAAAATTAAAATGATAATACTTTTTAAGTTTAGATTACCTAGATTTTGGGTGTTACAGTACCCGAATAGTTTAGACTCAAATGCGGAATTAAACAATTAAAAACTACAAGTCACTTATTAATTTGTTTATAGATGATTAAGTTAATTAATCCAATTTAATTAACCCTAAGTTTCAACCAATTTATAACGATCAAAAGCATAAATAAAGAATAAAGAACGCCAAATTGATCATGGAGGAAAATCCCTAATTAGATAAATAAAAAAAAACCTCCGAGTAAAACTTGTTAGTAAACGATCCATTAGAAAAGTTAATTTACAATTAGTTTACTAACTCTGGCCACCTAACATGTAAATCACAAAGGAACTCCGTCGATTGTGCATACCCGTACTTCCTAAAACTCCGAGCCACTTTCTTTCCAGTTGGGTCACAATGTGCCTCTTCCCAAGTTTCATAAACCTAAATTGTAGAAGGTAGTGTCTACTTTTTTTTTTTTTTGGTATTTGATCAAGGATCTTTCGTGATTTGGTCTTTTCCCGATTCAAGAGAAAGTAGAATATGGATTCAAAATTCAAAATATGTTCTCTTGACTTAATTCATGGCTCAACCAATATGGGAACAATGTTTGGGTTGAATAATGAACAAATAATATTGGGGTTGAATCAAAGAATCAATGTAATAATATTTGAATCTTCAATGAATGATCTCTATAATCAAAATAACGCTCAACCACACTTTTGTACATGCTATAGGGTATGTATTTATAATGCGCAGTGTTTGGGATCAACTTGAAAATCGAATTTTACTATTCCTTGGATAACCACGCCGCTCAAGCGGTGGTCAGTATTTTTATCATAATTTGTTCTCTCAATATCCAATTTAGACGATTCATTGTGTGTTGAAAAGCTAACTAGAAGGATTACAATTAATCTAAGTATAGTTTTTTCACATACGAATGTTTTCTATGTGAAAAATTCTTCGTAACTTGTGACTCAGAATTTAGAGCAAAACTTGTGCAACACTTTGACACTCTTTTAACTTCTAATTGCACTCCATTCACTATATGTGATCTTCTTAGGCATCGTTGACTCTACCAAGGACTATACTACCAATCACAAACTATTTTTATTATAATTAGGACACAATGACTCCTATTTTGACTTTGATTACAACTTGATAAACTTCTAATACAATTCAATTAGGACATTATTTTGATTATGAAAATTGCTAATCACAAATTTAGAAATTGGCAATTATGTAATTTGGTCCTAATAGTCTAGTTAAATCTTTAGCCCACATTACAATAAATTAAAATTGGTTTTTTATCCAATTTTGATGAATCGACCCAAATAACAATGCCCTGGCCAATGTCCATTGTTCCAATCTTTCCCCAAAAAATCTTAGACACCTACTGCATCAATAGCTAAAATCTACTGTTGGAGACGAAAAACGAGAAATCGCAAGAGTTCCCCATCACCACAACGACAATGCTTTTGTAGTATCAACGCTCATCAACGACGCCCATTGATTGTTGTCGACGCAAACTCATCCACATCGACAACGCTCGAAGGAGACGTCATCCCCTCCTCTGATTTCTCTTTTTTTTTTTTTTTTTTCAAGGATTTACAACTCATTGATTATATGTGTGAGCACAACAAGAATTCATTAGTTGAACTATAGTTTAACCTCAATACTGGTGCCTATTTATAATATAGATTTTACTTAGATAAGAAAATATCACAATCTGAAAAGAACTCTTTCTTTTCCTTGCATAAAGATACTAATCTAAAAGGACTCTTCATTTTAGTTATAATCCAAACCAAAAGTCTCTAAGATATTAATGGCACATGAATGGCACACGCTTGATACGTTTCGATTTAATTAGTTAATCCTTCTAAAGTTAATAATAAATTATAGCTCTAAAAATTTACTCCGATTTTTATTACAAAGACATTGGCTGGACCAAATAGGACTCAATAAAACTCCAATAAATTAATGTTTATCCAGCTAAATCTTGATCCATCGAAATAATTTATTAATCGGGTTCTTTTAAAAGAACGAAATTACACTCTTAGTTTAAATAAATTACCGAAACTATATATTAACAATAATTACATCCTTGACTTATTGTTCTTACTGTTACCCCGTTGATTACGTTGAATTCTCAGAACAAGGTAATATGACCAAAATGCATTTTCCAATTATACATTAATCTTCAACCTTATTTTCTATTTGACACCCCATGTGATCACATTGAACTACAGAGTTCAGATTTAACTATCCACTAAAATCCGCTCACCATCTACACACAACATTCAAGTGTAAATAAGTTTGTGTGTCAATTTATAAATCAAATTTTACATGACCACTTGAGACGGTCTTATCAAAATAAAATATTCGCCTTTATTTATCAATTGTGGACAATAAAATTTAGATTGAATTATCAATCGAATCTTTCTGTGCTTAAGAACTTCAACACTCGATTTATGATATCAAGGCAAGCTCAATTTAATACAAATAATTTATCAAAAAATAAACTAATATTTTCTTTTAAAATATCACAAGTAGAAATAAATTTACTTGACCAGCAACTAGCCATAAAGGAGTGAAGGTTACACTAATTATCATGGTGGGGGGAAAGTTCATGAGAGACAATCAATTGATCAAGTTGGGTGGAGAGAAATGTCGAATTAGATCTTTCAAATTCAGTAATTGGTCTAACTAATGAACAAGCCAGTGTTGATGAATAAAAATGAGGCCCAATTAAATGGCCCAAGAAATGAAGCCCCCGTTAGGAAATTCGAAGGGTAGACCCAAGTGAGACCATGTAAAAGGCCCAAGACAGAGTTATGTAGCGGAGGCTTATCATCGCCCAAGTATACAAGACGCCCAAGGTCTGGGCAAATATAGCACTTTATAAATATTTAGTGCAACGGTGCTATTATCGTTCAAGCCTATGAAACACCCATGATCTGGGCAAATTGTTATCTTAAGCGATTGTTACTAAGACAGTTAAGGGGCAATCTCATCATGTCCCATGATCCAGGAAATCTCGGTTACAAGCAGTTCAATGGTAAAAGTAATGACAATAGTTAGAACGGTAGTTCCATAACAAGTCAGCCATAATGAAGAACGTGGGTAGTTACAGAACGACCAGTAGTTTCAGGCGATTCCATGACAACAATTGTTAGAGGATTATATAAGAGAAGAGAAAGCATAGAAGAAATGACCCCGAATCAAACACTCTCGAATAGAGAATATGTAATTTTCATTTTCTTTACTTATATCACATTTAACTTTCAAATGTTTTGTGTGCTTGCGCCCCTTGGAGGTATTTCGCTTCTCACCGATTGTAAATCTTCATCAATAAAGCACCCCTTCTGAACCATCTCTTAATTGTTTGCGAGGCTCAACTTTTAAACAATTTGGCATGCCCATTGGGACAGTTTGGTGTTTGAAGATACAAAAAGTGAAAACAATACGTCTCATAAAAACTCTGATAAAGAGCCTGCAAGCCAGAGACTAGTCCAGTGTGTGATTGAACGATATGAGGAATAGCAGAACTCTCCAGGAACAGATGGACAAAGTCAAAGTCATTACGAGCCAATAACAGAATTGAGTCCTCACACCATGTGCACATTGCTAAGTAAACTCACACAAGACGTCGTTAAGCAAGTAAACTTACGAAATGTTCATAACATGAAAAAGTTTATTCAAAATGGGAATGCACATTATGACAACATGGCCAAACAACTAAACAATCTGAACGAAATCATGAATAAGTTAGTGGGCCAAATTTGTCAACCAGTTATGCCAAGTATAGGGAATTATTTTCAAGCTAGAACGATTGTAGGTCATAATTCCCCGGTCCTAAGTCCAAATCAAAGAATAGAACCACCCTTTAGACCATCTACTTCAATCTAGGGGATGGTGGAATGGCTAACTTGAATATTGGTAACAGAGTATCAAATTTGGGGAGTAACCCAAATGCAAGAGACCATGTCCAAACCAATGGACAAAAACACTATGCATGTTAATGATGGTGGGAATACTCAGGTTAATGGTAATAATGGTTTAAATAACGGCATCCCTGCCACAAACCAAGTACCAAACATTAGGCCTCAAGTGATCCCACCAATGAATCAACCCATACGAGTCCCATATGATCCCAACGTTATGTTGACGAATCAAATTACAGAAATAGTACAAGATCAAATAGCTTTTGGAATACGTCCTTTTATCAGGCTTACTTACACAAAGCCATACCATGATTGGGTAGATCAAGCGTATCCGTAGCCTAAAGGATATAAGGTACCAGAATTCTCATTATTTACCGATCTAGGAGAAGTTTCCACCTTGAACCATATAGGGCGATTCACACTTCAATGTGGCAAAGTAACTGATTACCATAAGATGAGACTATTCCCTAGTTCGTTAACACGGGTTGCCTTTTTATGGTTCATTAACCAACCGACAAATTCTGTCCAAACATGCCAACAATTGGAACAATTGTTCCACACTCATTTTACAAAATTGAATTTGAAGTTACCATGGCCGATTTGGCAAATTTACATCAATTGCCAAATGAATGGGCAGAAAGATTCATCCAGAGGTTTAAGATAGCTAGGAGTAAGTGTTTCGTGCCTTTGCCTGAAACAGAATTCGTTAAAATTGCTCAAAATTGTTTAAGCTTTGATTTAAAAAAGAAATTTTAAGACGGGAAATTTCCTGATCTCTTTTAGTTGAGTGCTAATGTGATTAGGTACGAACGTTTGGTAAGAGAAGATGAACAAATGAAAAACTCTAGTAGAGGGACTTATTATAGAGACCCAAACTTTGATGTTCGTGCTATTAATACAAATAATTTATCAAAAAACTAATATTTTATTTTAAAATATCATGAGTATAAATAAATTTACTTGACTATCAAACACTTAACCATCAACTAGCCATAAAGGTGTGAAGGTTACACTAATTATCACAATGCGGGGAAGATTCGTGAGCGACAATCAATTGATCAAGTTGGGTGGAGCAAAATGTCGAATTAGATCTTTCAAATTTAGTAATTGGTCGAACTAATGAACAAGCCAGTATGCCACTAGTGGGGGCGATTTTGTGAATGAGCTCTTGAAGATAAAAGCTAAGATTCACCATGTGATGGTCCGTTGATAGTGATTGGCTAAAAAAATCTTTGTTCATCAAAGCTGGATGTTATTTTATTTTATTTTTATTTTCGCTTCATCAATTGTGAACCGTGTCTATTAAGAACACACATGTATTGATGATGCTATCTCACCATCATTCATAGTGTACATATTTGGTTCCATCATATTCAGAATTGATGGTAAGATGAGAGAGATCAGAGGTGATATTGTGAGAAGCAGCAGAGTTCACAAGCCATTTTTTATGTGAATTCACTGTAGTTGTTGTAAAATTTGCAGTTGGTGGTTCCGAATGTAGTTTTGGACATTTCGGCTTGTACATGCGATTTCCTTTTTGACTCGACTTAATGAAACCCTTTGAATACTCATTGGGTTTCTGGATTGGAGTATGGGCTGTGTGAACATTTTGACCTGTTAAGTTAGAACCGTTTTTCTTGGCTGAATAGTTTGCAGTGGCAACTAAAGTAGTGGTGCTATTGTCAAGACTGACGAATATATGATTCATGAGCCACAAGCATGTCATGCATTCCTCAAAAGGTCAATGAGATTTCCTGGGCACGAATAGGTCCTTTAATTTCTTGAAACTCTGGACTAATACCCTACAAGACCTATAATGTACTGTCATCATCTGTTGAGTCTTGATGAATCAAAGCTAGCTCATCAACTAGATGTTTGATTAAATGGAGAAACTCAGATACAGGACGCGAACCACGCTAGATTAAGGTAAGCCATTCCTTCAAGTTGAAATTAATGAAAAGTGCTCAAGATTGAGCTTGTAAAACACAGAGAAGATTGAGAGCAAAAAATGCTACTTAATTATATAATTTACAATAAATCTGATACAGATATATAGATGTCTTGGAGTGGTGAGGAAGTAAAAAAATAACAAATCAAATGATTGAAATCTAACGTGCTGGTATGCAATTCTAACAGATTACAAAAAGGACAAAATGGGACCACAAGAAGTTGTTATATTAACTGATTCCTTATGCCTTGTTTGGTAGGTAAAATGTAAACTTTAACATCCTCCCTCAAGCTGGAGTTCACCTCTTGACTCCAAGCTTGTCTTTAAGGAATAAAAATCTGGCTTGTGCAAGAGGCTTGGTCAGCAAATCTGCTATCTGGTCTGATGATGGAACATATTGGATTTTTAGTTTTCCCTCAAGGACTTTATCTCTAACAAAGTGAACATCCAACTCAATGTGTTTAGTTCGTGCATGATAGACTGGATTTGAGGCTAAAGCGCTTGCACTCAAGTTGTCGCACCAGAGCACAGGAGGCGAAAAAGGCTGTAACTTAATTTCCTTAAGCAAGGATTCAATTCAAGTCAATTCTGCAGCTGCCTGTGCAAGAGCCCTGTACTCAGATTCTGTGCTAGATCTTGAGACAACTTGTTGCTTCTTTGATGACCAAGCCACCAAGGTATCACCAAGGTAGACACAATATCCAGCTGTGGATTTTCTGTCATCAGGGCAGGAAGCCCAATCAGCATCAGCAAAGCCAGTGAGATCAGTTCTATCACTCCTTTGGATCCATAAGCCTTGTTCAATTGTTGCTTTAAGGTATCTAAAAATTCTTTTGACTGCCTTCCAATGAACATCAGTAGGTTTTTGCAAGAATTGGCTCATTTTGTTCACAGCAAAGGATATATCAGGTCTAGTGTGAGCTAGGTATTGCAGTCCACCTATGGCGCTTCTATACAGGGTAGGATCTGCCAGCTCTTCTCCTTCATTTTTGGAGATATATTTCCCTACTGTCATTGGTGTCGCACATGGATTTAGATGCTGAAAATTGAACCTTTTCAGCAAGTCCTGTATGTATTTAACTTGGGTAAGGTGCATTCCAGATTCATGCCTTCTTACCTCGACTCCTAAGAATTGGTGTAACTCCCCCATATCCTTCAGTGCAAATTCAGTGTTTAACTTATCAATGAAGCTCTGCAACACTCTTTGATCATTTCCCGTGATTACAGTGTCATCGACATACACCAAGGCAAAAATTACCAGCTTCTGATTCATGTAGAAGAAGAGAGAGTTGTCTGCCTTTGATCTTGAGAATTTCCATTCTAACATCATCATTTTCAGTTGATTATACCATGCTCTAGGGGCTTGCTTGAGCCCATAGAGAGCCTTTCTAAGTCTACAAACAAAATTGGGTTTTTCTTCATTAACAAAACCTTTTGGCTGGTTAATGTAAACCTCCTCATCAAGCTTTCCATTCAAAAAAACATTGTTAATATCTACTTGTTGGATGCTCCAGCCTTTTGAAACTGCAAGGGTAAGAATAATTCTCAAGGTGGATGCCTTAATTACTGGACTAAACGTTTCGTGATAGTCCACGCCTGAGGTTTGTAAAAATCCTTTTGCAACAAGTCTCGCTTTGTGCTTCAGAATTTTTCTTCCAATATCACGCTTAAGTCTGAAGACCCACTTATTCCCAATGACTTTTTGATTTACCAGTGGTGGCACTAATTCCCAAGTTCCATTTCTCATCAAGGCATTGTATTCATCCTCCATTGCTGCCCTCCAATTTTCATCGGACAGTGCTTCAGAAACATTGTTTGGTTCTTGATTATTGTGATTCAACTTGTACTCCTGACAAAGAGATGAGTAAACTTTGGGTTTGAAAATCCCTGCTTTGCTTCTAGTTATCATAGGATGGTGAACAACTTGATCCTCATGTTCTGCCACATCATGATTCAAGTCATTTCTTCATTCAGGGTGCTCTTCCTGAATGATCTCATTCTGTTCTGGGAATTCACCTTCATTACTAGCCTCTGTGTTACCAGTCTCATTCTCATCAGCTATCAGATTATCTGCTGACACAGGTTGATCATTGCTGGAGGTGTTGCAGTCAGAGTAGCATCAAGGTGAGCTATATCAGTCAGACTATTTGGAGTACAGATTTGAGGATAGTGAAGAGGTAGATAGTGAATAATGGTTTCAGGTTGCTGTTGATTAATTTTTTTATTGAGAAAACCAGTTTGAAAAGGAAATTCATTCTCATTGAAAACTACATGTCTTGATATGTAGATTTTTCCCGTGGGACTAAGGCACTTATAGGCTTTGTGAGAGTTAGAAAAACCAAGGAAAACACACTTTATAGAGTGAAAATTAAATTTGTGATCCTGATAAGGTCTGAGGCAAGGGAAACAGGAGCAGCCAAAATTTTTTAGAGACTTGTAGTCGAATTGTTCATTGCTGGGAATTTGGCAAAGAGATTTCATCTTGAGAGTAAGACTTGGAAGTCTATTTATGAGGTAAGTGGCGGTGTGAACCGCTTCCCACCAATAGTGCAAAGGCATACTTGCCTGGGAAAGGAGAGTGAGGCCAGTTTCTGTAATGTGTCTGTGTTTTCTCTCCGCTTTTCCATTTTGGGCTGAAGTATAAGTACACGAGAGACGCATAGCTATGCCAGACTGTTGAGTGAGGTGAGTGAATGCTCTGAATTCACCTCCCCAGTCTGATTGGATTGTTTTAATCTTCCTATCAAATTTGTTTTCAACTAAGGTTTTGAACTGAATGAAATGGTGTATAGCTTCAGATTTGTTTTTCATTGGGTAGATCCATGTGAATCTACTAAAGTCATCGATGAAAAGGATATAATATCTAAAACCTGAGGTTGAGTTGATAGGTGCAGGACCCCATACATCTGTGTGAATTAGCTCTAGAGGAGAAGATGAATGTGAATCAGATAATTTGAAGGGCAGAGAATGAGACTTTCCAAGCTGACAGGCATCACATAATTGATTGATTTCATTGAAATTGATTTTTTCATTACAAGACTTGAGTACTTGAGACATTACAGGTGATGATGGATGTCCAAGTCTCATATGCCATTGTTTTATTCTAGACTCATCCTTGATAGAAGTTCTGGACACTTCAGGTTTGACAGTAAAAACTAAAGGACTAGATTTATTTGGATAGATTTGCTTTTAATGTGAAGACTGTTTTGATGGAACTGGATGCACGAACTGATATAGCCCATCTTTAAGCTTTCCCTCCAGCAGCACTTCCTTTGTTTGTTGATCCTTAACAACACAGAAATTATGATGAAATTCCATAAACACATCATTATCAGAAATTAACTGAGACACACTTATCAAGGTTTTCTTGATTTCAGGTACCAGCAAAACGTTATTAAGAACTAAGGATTTACTCTTTAGTGTGCTCAGTTTATTAGTGCCAACATGAGAGATAGGAAGTTTGTTACCATTTCCAACCATTAGTTTTTCCTTACCAATATACTGGTGTACCTCAGACAGATTCCTTGTCTCTGCAGTTACATGATTGCTAGCTCCTGAATCAGCGAACCAAGCAGGATCTGTAAGGTTGCTAGGAGTGGCCATATAAGCAGTTGGTGCTGAACTATTGTTCTGAGAAAGCTGATCAGGTCTTGTGCCCATGTAACGCTCATCATATCGATTATGACATCTCTCAGCTGAGTGATTACTAATTCCACAGATCTGGCAAGGACCTCTGTTACCAGTTTACCTGCCACCTCTGGCTCTACCTCTTCCACCTCTATAGTTAAAGCTTCTTCCACCAAAATTAGACCTATTTCCTCTGTTAAAACTAGGTCTATGCACAAAATTGGCAGATGCTTGACTTAGGTTAACTGATGCTAAGCTGTTTTTCACAGCATTGAGATGCTCAATACGACTTTCATAGGTCATCAATATGGATTGTAGTTCATGCCAGGAAATTGATTCCATGCTATTAATCTGAACCACTATAGGAGTGTACTCCTCATCAAGCCCAGCCAGAACTTGTGTTACAAGATCATTATGAGGGATGTTTTTACCTGCAATTTCAAGGTTGTCTGCCAACTGCTTGATGGTGTTAAGGTACTGATCAATGCTCATAGAGCCTTTCCTTGTCCTTTGGAGTTCACTAATAAGAAAAGTGACTCTTGATTTGTTCATAACTCCAAAGCTTTCTTCGACAGCATTCCAGAGGCTTGAGGAGGTCAGGGAACCCATAACTCTCATGGCAATTTCAGGAGTCATTGAAGAATAGAGCCAACCCATCAATAGTTGGTCTGTGGACATCCATTTCCCATATTCTGCATTCGGTGTCATCTCAACTGTAACTCCAGCTGAACTAGTGGTTTGTATCGCCAGAAACTCAGCAGGGCAAGGTCTTGACCCAGTGATGAATCCTTCAAGATTGTGGCCCTTGATGATGGGCATAACCATGTTTTTCCACAACAAGAAATTGTTCCTGTCCAGCTTTACTGGAGGAACCTGAGTCAGATTCGTCCCAAATGATTGCACCTGATTTCCTCCCAACATTGAAGGCATCAGTGTGTTGGTAGCTGGCTGTGCAGATTGGGCATTGTCGATTGATCATGTGTTGGCCATTTTTTTTGTGCTCTGATACCAAGTTGAAATTAATGAAAAGTGCTCAAGATTGAGCTTGTAAAACACAGAGAAGATTGAGAGCAAAAAATGCTACTTAATTATATAATTTACGATAAATCTGATACAGATATATAGATGTCTTGGAGTGGTGAGCAAGTAAAAAAATAACAAATCAAATGATTGAAATCTAACGTCCTGGTATGCAATTCTAACAGATTACAAAAAGGACAAAATGGGACCACAAGAAGTTGTTATATTAACTGATTCCTTATGCCTTGTTTGGTAGGTAAAATGTAAACTTTAGCACTTCAATTGAAGGACCCGAGTCCAAGAGGTACTGGTGTATAGAGTCTTCAGTTTGGTCCATGCCTCATGTGAGGTTTTGGGTGCTGCAATCAAATGTTTGATAGGAGTGTCGACGGTCTGGAGAATGGCATGAAACAAGAGCTTATCCTGTCAAAGCCAGTGAGCGGCAGTGAGATTAGAAGCTAAGATAGACCAGTCGAGGGTATGGTAGTGGCAACAGGTGGACATGGAAGAGAACCATCAATTGTGAACAGTGTCAACATATGCCAAAAGAAATGTCCAAATTCGATTAAATGAGAACCAACAATAAGAGTTCATCACAAAACACTACTAACCATGTTTAAAAAGCGTTAGAAATGCATCAAACCAGAACATGTTTTGTGTTATAGTTTAGATTAGAATAAGAAAGTAATCATATGAATTAATATCTTGTTAAATATAGTTGACATATTTACTTTAAGATTTTTGTTTTAGTAGGCTAGATATTTTGTATCTTAAGTCTTAAGTTTAAGTGTTTAATTTGATAACTTCATCTTTGTAAAAGTTATCTTAGTTAGATCTTTTTCATAGATGGTTTGTTAGATTAAGAGGTGGAAAAAGCATCCTTGTAATCTATATAAACTCAACAAGTATTGTAATAAATGTGTACAAGTGAATGCTTCAATCTTGTTTCTAAAAAACTCATAGAAAAACAGAGAAAAATAGAGTATTTTACTTATGCGGAAAAACAGAACATGACAGTAGCAATCCCGGTAAGTTCCTTTGCATATACGGTAAGTCTAGTGAATATCCGGTAAGTTGAGTGTATATCCATTGAGTTGAACAAAATAATTAGGATTGTTAAAACCGGTTAGCATATTGTAAATCTGGTAAGTTCCACTCTTTGATTTACAATCATCAACATGGTAGCAGAGCTTAATTGATCTTAGAAAGAGACTTTAAGAAGAAGAGAAGAAGAAGCACATAAAGAAACCATCAGCAAAAAAAAGGAAAATGGCTTCAACTGGTTTTTAAGCATCACTACCATCTACCTTTAATAGAGAAAACTACAACTTTTGGGCTGCAAAAATGAAAGCTTATCTTAAAGCTTATGACCTATGGGAGACAACTGATACTGGAGTTGAACTAGAACCTTTGAGAGCTAATCCAACAGTGGCTCAAATAAAGCAGCATTGTGAAGATGTAGCAAAAAAATTCAAAGATCTCTCTTGCATTCAGTTAGCCGTTACAGATGCTATCTTCACAAGAATCATGACTTGTGAGACTGCAAAAGAAGCCTGGGATTTTCTGAAAGAAAAATATCAATGTAATGAAAAAATGAGAAAAATGCAAGTTCTCAACTTAAGAAGAGAGTTTGAGACTTTGAAGATGAAGGAGAATGAAGTTGTCAAAGATTTTTCAGATAGGATGATGAAGATAGTAAATCAAATTAGGCTTATGGGAGATGATTTATTAAAAGAGTGGTGGAAAACGTTTTAATTAGCCTACCTAAAAAATTTGAATCCAAGATATCTTCATTAGAGGATTCTAGAGACCTGTCAACAATTACTTTAGCTGAATTAGTGAATGCTTTATAGGCAACCGAACAAAGAAGGCTAATAAGACAAGATGAACAATCAAAATGTGCCTTGTTTGCTAAGGAAAAGCACAAAGTTCAAAAAAGATTTGGTGTGAAAAAACCTCAGGTTCAGAGAAGAGAACCTGAAGGCAGCAGGAATGAAAACAAAGAGGACAAATTTGCACCTTGTCCTCATTGTAAAATTAAGGGTCATTCTCTAAATTTTGTTGGTATAGGCCTGGAGTTCAATGTAGAAGCTGCAAACAATTTGGTCATATTGAGATGGTGTGCAAAAACAAAAGAATGAATCAACCACAATAGCAAGCAAAAATGGCAGAAAAACAGGAAGAAGGGCTAGAAGAGCATTTGTTATGTACTATTAAGGCTTGTAGCAAGGTTGAAACTTGGCTATTGGATAGTAGCTGCACTCATCACATGATTGCAGACTCGAGCATCTTTGTGCAAATGAACAAAGCCTATAAATCCAGAGTTAAAATGGGAAATGGTGACTTTGTAGATGTAAAAGGCAGTGGACTAATTGCTGTTTAGACTTCAACAGGTATTAAGCACATTCCTGATGTTTTATATGTGCCTGAGATAGATCAAAATCTAATAAGTGTAGGGCGATTGTTAGAGAAAAACATTCTTTAATGTTTAAAGAAAATGCCTGCACTATATTAGATGAAAATTGAAAGGAGTTGATGACAGTTCAAATAAAAAATAGGAGCTTTCCTATAAATTGGGAAAATGATACTACACAAGCATGTTTAGCTAAAGAAAATAAGACTTTTTTATGGCACAGACGATTTGGTCATGCTAGTCATACTTCACTTAGGCAAATGTATGATTTTAATCTTGTTAAAAGCATGCCTAAAATCATTGATGAAAGCTGTGTTTGTGATGTCTATCAACTTGGAAAGCAAACTAGATTGCCCTTTCCAAAGAATCAATCAAAAAGGACTGTTGACAAACTTGAGTTAGTACACTCATATGTATGTGGTCTAATGAAAGTGACTACATTGAATGGCAGCAGATATTTGATCCTCTTCATTGATGACTTAACAAGAATGTGTTGGGTCTACTTCTCGAAAACAATGTTTGAAGTTGCATATGTGTTTCAAACGTTCAAGAAAATGGTGGAAAATGAAAGTGGTTGCAAAATGAAGACCATTAGAACTGACAATGGCACTGAGTACAGCTGCAGGCAATTTGAAGATTTATGTAGAACTGAAGGTGTCAAGCACCAATTAACTATTCCCTATTCTCCTCAACAGAATGGAGTCAGTGAGTGGAAAAATAGGATAGTTATGGAAATGGCTAAGTGCTTGTTGATTGAAAATAAGGTACCAAATTTTTTTTGGGCTGAGATAGTTAACACTACTGTTTATCTTCTCAATCATTTGCCATCAAAAGCTTTGGAGAAGAAAACCTCATATAAAGCTTGGTATGATGTCAAACTAGATATCTCACACTTGAAAGTGTTTGGAAGTGTTTGTCACACTCATATTCCTGATGCAAAAAGAGATAAACTCAGTGAAAAAGCTGAAGTCGGAATATTGTTTGGCTATTGCAACAATACTAAAGGATATAGAGTGTTCAATCCTCAAACCAAAGAAGTAACCTCCAGCAGAGACATCAAGGTGGATTAAGATGCTACTTAGAACTGGGATGAAAGTTCAGTAATTAAAGAAAAAGCCAATGATATAATTCCTCACATCAGAAATGAAGAGAGTGATGAGGAAGAATTGTTACCTCGTGTCAATGATATTGATTCAAAAATAGAAGAAGATAGGGTGAAAATGATACCTCTAGCAGACATTTATGCAAGGTGTAATGCTGCTATAGTTGAACGTGTAAGCTTTGATGAAGCTTCAAAATCTTCTGTCTGGATGAAAGTAATGGAGGAAGAGATCAATTTGATTGTAAAAAATGAAACTTGGGAGCTAGTTGAAAGACCATTGGACAAGAAAGTCATTGGAGTAAAATGGGTATATATGACTAAATTAAATCTAGATGGTTCAATTAACAAGTTGAAAGCAAGGCTAGTTGTCAAAGGATTTGTTCAACAATTTGGAGTAGATTACACAGATACCTTTGCTCCAGTTGCAAGGTATGAAACAATCAGATTGCTTATGGCAATTACAGTTCAAAATGGCTGGAAAATCTATCAGTTAGATGTCAAATCAACTTTCCTAAATGGCTATCTAAATGAGGAGATTTTCATAGAGCAACCTGAAGGTTTTCAATTAGAGGATAGTGAGGATAAAGTCTATCTTTTGAAGAACAGGCTCCAAGAGCCTGGTATAGTCGAATAGATGATCACCTTGGTTATCTTAGTTTTACAAAGAGTTGAAATGAACAAACTATATATGTAAAACAAGTGAAAACAAAAAATGGTTATCATATCACTTTATATTGATGATCTCTTGATCACTGGTTGTAGCAAAAGATCAATTAGAGAAGTGATTCATAAATTAAAGAATGTTTTTGAAATAATAGATCTAGGTGAGATGCATTACTTTCTTGGAATGGAGATTTGTCATGATCAGCAAGAGATTTTTTATCAGTCAAAAGAATTTTGCTAAGGATGTACTAAGGTGATTCAACATGGAAAATTGCAAACATGTTAGCACTCCATTAGTTCAAAATGAAAATTAAAAGAAGATGGTGCAAAGCAGGTTGATGCAAAGATTTACAAAGGTTTGTCTGGTTGTTTATTGTATTTAACAGCCACCAGACCTGATATCACTTATGTTGTAAATCTACTGTCAAGGTTTTAACAAGAGCCTAGTGAATTGTATTTTCAAGCTGCAAAAAGAGTCTTGAGATATGTCAAAGGAACTGATGAAATGGGAATTTGGTTCAAGAAGTCAGAATTGTGCAAACTAACTGGCTACACTAATAGTGACTGGGCAGGAAGTTTTGAAGACATGAAAAGAACTTCTAGCTACATATTTTATGTTGGTTCAAGTATCATATGCTGGAATTCAATGAAGCAAAAAAAAACATGGACCAATCAATAGCTGAAGTTGAATACATAGATGCTTTAGAAGCCAAAAATCAAGCAATTTGGCTGAGAAAAGTTTTAGAAGATCTGAAGTTTAAACAAGAAAAGGCCAAAGTTATCTATTGTGATAATCAATCTACAGTTGCAATGGTAAAGAATCCAGTATTCCATGGTAGAACCAAACATATCAAAATCAAATACCATTCAATTAGAGAAGCTGAAGGACAAAAGGAGATAAAGTTGGTGCATTGCAAAACTGATGATCAACTAGCTAACATTTTGATAAAATCTTTAGGCAAGGCGAAGTTTGAAACATTGAGATATATATAATCTTTGTGTTTCCAATAAAAATGTCAAGGAGGAATGTTGAATATAGTTGACATTCTTACTTTCAGATTTTTGTTTTAGTAGGCTAGATATTTTGTATCTTAAGTTTAAGTGTTTAATTTGATAACTTCATCTTTGTAAAAGTTATCTTAATTAGATTTTTTTCATAGATGGTTTGTTAGATTAAGAGGTAGAAAAAACATCATTGTAATCTATATAAACTCAAAAAGTATTGGAATAAATGTGTGCAAGTGAATGCTTCAATCTTCTTTCTAAAAAACTCACAGCAAAACAGAGTATTTTACATAGGCGGAAAAACCCGAACATGATAGTAGCAATTTCGGTAAGTTCCTTTGCATATACGGCAAGTCTAGTGAATATCCGGTAAGCTGAGTGTATGTCTGTTGAGTTGAAAAAAATAGTTAGTAGTGTTAAAACCGGTTAGCATATTGTAAATCCGGTAAGTTCCACTCTTTGATTCACAATCATCAACATATCTGCATTTCTGTGGAAGAGGAAAAGATCCATTTTAGAGAATTTTCAAATAAAAAATCACTTGAAGCAAGACACGATGATTTTAACATTCTTTTTTATCAACCAAAAAACCAAAACACATCTGAGTTGTTATACAAATTCACACATAACCAATTAGTGCTATTAAGGCCAAGAACTTGGACCACACTACTTGAACCATTCTTTTTTTTTTCTTTTTTTCTTCAGTAAGTTTTAATAACGAGTCCAAATTTTCGTCAATCATGTACTCAGTTTTCTCTCTTGTTCTGCCACCACACATTGCCTTACATCGTTCTATATATACATATTTATATGGATAAGAAACGTACCAACTAAGCAAAAGAAAAATGAAAGGTGAAAATCAACAAAAAGCATTTTGTTCTAGTGCATGGCATATGCCATGGAGCTTATGTTGGTACAAGCTACAATCACAGCTGGAGGCAGAGGGCCACAGTGTCATGGGTATTGATATCGCACCCAAAAAGCCTAGATGAAAGTCGCACATATTTTGACTATATACAGCCGTTGATCGAATGTACAAAAGGAACCATCCCAAGAGCTTAATGTTGTATCTAACCTTTGGCCATTCACCAAGTGAGAGATTGACCTCATAGGCTCCTTGCCAAAAGGAAAAGGTAACACAGGCTATGCCATTGACTACTTTACAGAGTGGGTACATGTTGAATCATTGTAGAAAATTACAGAAGCTAACACTTTCATGTTCATTTGGAAGAACATTATATGCCGGTTCGAAACTCTATACCAATGGTATCTGACAATTTGATTAAAAAAATTCAAAGATACCCTGAAAATGAAGCTTGATGCCTCCAAATGAGCATGGGTTGATGAGCTCCCTCAAATAATGTGAGCTATTCATACCAAGAACCGAAATGCCACTGGTAAAACTCTTTTCACCATGATCTCTAGGGTATGAGTCCCAGTGCACATACACTTTAACGAGATATCTAACGAGGAAGTATGAAATCTCTGTGACTGTTCATCACAGCTTGATATTATTTTATTCTATTTTTATTTTTCACTTCATAAATTGTGAACAATGTCAATATATGGCAAAAGAAATATCTGAATTAACAAAGAACTATTCAGTGCTATTAAGTAGCCAAGAACTTGGACTACATTAACAAATACAGAAAAAAAGTGCTTGAAAAGTCCTTATTACTCCAACTACCACCATTTTCCCCAACCACCAAACTTTTGAACTTATTGGCGAGTATAATAATAATTAACAATTTTATTTTATTTATTATTTTTTATACAAGGAACCACAACCCTTAATATTCCAACTACCATTTTTTTTCTTTTTTTCATCAATAAGTTTTATTAATGAGTTTGAAATTTCGTTACAAATATGAAAGGACCAAACTGTCATCGTTTTCAAATGGGGAAACGAAAAAATAAACAAATATGGAGAACAATGTTTGGCTCTTTTTATGGGATGCCAAAATCTTTTCTTTTGACATATCCACGTTTCTAATTTCACTTCAGTTTTAGAAACTTTGACTTTGCGTGAACATGAAATCCATATATGTTACTATTCTCCCTTCAAATTTATAAACTTTGACATTGCGTGAACATGAAATTTGTTTCTCGTATAAATAATCGTCTCGAATTGGGCCACGGGAAAAGTGAACAGAGGGTCTCACACTTTGCAAGACAACGCCAGCGACCCTATTTTATATAGAAGAAGGACCCATTTCATTGAGAAGGAATTGGGTCGATCCCCTTTGCGGCAGAGGTCCCAACAAGATCCTCAATAAATCTTACGGTCAAATGATTGACAAGGCAACTCAATGCAACTCACCGCTGTCTCCACCCCTACATACCTAAAACGGTCATGTCCCACCTGCAAGGAGCAAAGCTGAGATACGAAGATCTTAGCCTTTAATGACTTGATTGACTAATTGACATTCTCCATAAGGCTCAATTAATTCGGCGAAGATACGTGCCCTACCATCCAACTTACCTCATTCGCCTTACTCAAGTATAAAAACCCACACCTAGGGCCATTCGAGGCAGATGCAATTTTAGACTCTTGAATCGTCTCTTCCTACCACATATCATTTATATATAAACTGACCCCCTTTTTCAATAAAAAGAAGCTCATGTAACAAGTGCCTACACCAAGAATTATCCTCTTGCCTATTTTTTCCATTCAACCATCGATTAGTTCAACTTGAATCGAGATTCAACTCATGTGGACATGAAAATCTTTGGTATCTGTTGGCCACGTCAACAGTACAATTTTTGGGGTCAATAGATTAACGCCGTCTGTGGGACCCTTTGATATCATAACCACAAACACTTTTGTGGTAAAAGGTACCCGAGAGAAGAGCCTTGAAGAAAGGTTTGGTTCTTGAAGAAAAACCATCATCTAGAAGCATCACAAAAACACAATGAGTTCCAACAACCAAGGAATGCACGGTAAAAACAGGCAACTGGAGGCCTCTGAAGAAGAGGTTCTCCGCACGAATGTGAATTTACATCGCCCCCACCACCATTATAGGAGGGGAAGTACCATTGCGCGTCTAGCAAGAGAAGTAAGAAAAATAGCTGCAAACATGAGAAACATGGCCCAACAATATGTTGCCATGCAGCAGTTACTCATGCAAATACACCAACACGCTGGATCCCACGCGTCTTATCATAGGATGCTTTCCCAAGAGGGTGAGGAGAATGACACTATAGAATACCCCTAAATGTATGGCGTGAATGATAACCCAGTGGAAAGAGAGGTGGGAGTAGATAGTTCCACCAACTATGTTACGAGCCGACTCGACGATGATCCACCACTAGAAGGAGATTTCCTCCTGAATATACTCAAGAGCATGAATCTCAAAGGTCCAATAGTGTATTTGATCAAATCAGACACTCTAGGCCTAGAAATAGGTCCCATCAACCTCTCTATACTCAAAGGGGACATGAACAATACCAAGGGTATGAGCCTCAAGGGATGCCACATCCGCCTCGAAATAAGCAAAAGAGGAGAGACAAGGCAAACATAAGGAACCAAGCAGGCAACCCCCTCTCCCCGTTATCAGGCAGAAGAAAATGACTATGACGATCCCTATAGATCATTTGAGCTAGATAAAGACAATGAAAGCTTTCCATTCTCCTAAGAATTAAGAAGCACCCCGGTGCCAAGTCACTTTGTGCCACCAAAGATATCCCAAGTACGAGAGAAAAAGCGACCCAGTGAAGTACCTCAATAATTATAAAACCCATATGTTACTGTGAGAAGCCTCGCCAACATTAAAATGCAAGGCTTTTCATCTCACATTAATATGGGGCAGCAGAAATTTGGAATAGCCGTATTGCAGCGTGCATCATTAGAAGTTGGTCAGACCATAAGAAGGCCTTCTTAAACCAGTTCCTATCAAACATGGAAGGAGAAATCACCATCCAGAGACTACAGGACATGAGGCCACAACAAGAAAGATCCTGAAAAGTTACTTGGCCTGCTTCACAGATGAAATGACCTATTGTGAGCAAGTTACAAATGGAGAGGCCCTTTCTGCCCTAAGGGAATGTCTTAACATGAATACTCTGCTCTGGAGGGATGTGCGAAATAGAAACCCAACATCCTACGATGCTTTTGTGGAAATGATGAGGAGTGAGATTGTCAATGCGAAATTGATTGACCATCGTAATAGAACCTCAATGGGACTCTCATTACCTCAAAGATAGGAAAGAAGCCTAGTATCCCACTTGGTGGACCAACAATTGACACGAGCAGGGCACACAATAGCCCCTACCTTAGGCTAAGCATTAGCCCTGGCCACGCTAAACACGGTACCCTCTTTGGCGTATGAGGAGGTTGGACCTGAGGCTCAAAGGTAGCCGAACCCACCTAAAGGCGCATGAGAAAAAATAAGGAGCCACGAGGTGGCAGTACTGCATGTACCACCAAACAAATATCCACATCATTGAGAATTGCCTATTCAGACTATATCATGGAGAACCCACCGACCCCCATGTCGAGGGTAAAAATATTCGCTAAAGATAAAGAAACGTACCCAGCCCAGGCATGCAAGAGAGCCTAGGTATAATGAGGTGAGGTGACCTCGCAGAAACGAGTCAACTCGGCAACAACATGAGGAAGATAGAAACAGAGGGGAAAGAGGCCCAAGAGGGAACCTCCGGCAAACATTGACAACATGGCAATAAGGGAGATTGACACCATCATAGGTTGTCCGAACATAGGAGGATGTTCTAACAACGCCCTGGGAAATTATGCGAGAAAAGCGAAGGACCTCCTATGGCGAGCTATTTGATCAATAGCAGTGGCCGCTAGTCTGGGAGCACTTCACCAATCACTTTTACCCTGACGGACACTGTAGGAGTTCAATACTCTCATTGTGATGCACTGTTGGTATGGGCTATTGTAGCCAGGAATGGATTGAATGGCACGTTGGTGGACAACGGAGGCTCGATCAATATCTTCTTCGGAACCATTTTCGACAAGATGATGGTAGACCACGAACTCTCTTCCATGATCGCCCCTCCTATATGGTTATACTGGTGATAGCATCATTCCCAAGGGAAGGATCACATTGGCAGTAGAGACAGAAGAATCCCCATTCAGGGCTCATCATTTCATGGAGTTCCTAATCGTAGACCACTGATCCACCTATCACGGAGTATTTGGGCGACCTGTATTAAGAGAACTCGAAGATGTATCATCCA
This sequence comes from Fraxinus excelsior, assembly GCA_019097785.1. Taxonomy (NCBI): domain Eukaryota; kingdom Viridiplantae; phylum Streptophyta; class Magnoliopsida; order Lamiales; family Oleaceae; genus Fraxinus; species Fraxinus excelsior. The sequence continues at coordinate 7,133,338 of CM032636.1, forward strand.
TACATCACCTATGCTTGAAGTTCTCCACCAATGAAGGAATTACCACAGTGTGAGGTGATCAGATGGGATCCAAGGAATGCTACCTTAGTTCCTTGAGAAAATTTGAACCCCGCATTGTAAACATGGTTCTTGTGGACACCGAAATGATTGATGCATTTGAAGAAGGTCATATCCCTGAACAAAGGGAAGATGTCAACATGCTGGATACCCTTAAAGAAGAGGTTATTGAAGTGGACTTGTATCCCAGAGTCATAGAGTCGAACTCACAGGTGACCTAGTAGAAGAATTGGAGCCTTTCTCTGTGAACTCGCGTGACCCCATAAAAATGTTACAGATAGGAAAGGAGCTCGAATCAGGTGAAAAAGCCAAGCTTAAAGCTTTCCTACTCAACAACTTGGATATATTTGCATGGAAGCATGAAGACATGGTAGGCATTGATCTGAGAGCTAGTTGCCATCGGCTCAATATAGACCCAAAGTTCACTCCCTACAGGTAGAAAAGGAGAGCTTTGAACTCATAACGGTAATCAGCCTTGAAAGAGGAAGTGCACAAACTCATATTCAATGGGTTCATTAGAGAGATAGTATATCCAAAGTGGATACCCAACCCCGTCCTTGTAAAGAAAACAAACAACAAATGGAGGGTTTGTATCAATTTCTCTAATCTCAACCAAGCCTGCCTAAATGACACTTTTCCACTTCCAATGATCGACCAGGTAGTTAATTCCACTACGGGCCACGAGCTTTTGAGTTTTATGGATATGTATTCCGAAAACTACTAGATCCCCATGCATCCGCAAATGAGGAATCCATCACCGATCGATGACTCTACTCTGTAAAGTCTTCAGTCTGAAGAATGTTAGTATAACCTATCAACGGTTGGTCAATAAAATGTTTTTCGAGCTCATAGGCAAAACAATGGAGGTATATGTTGATGACATGCTCCTGAAGAGTCTCAAGTCGGTAGACCACATCGAACACTTGCGAGCTACTTTCAAAACCCCGAGGAAATATCGTATGAAGCTGAACCCATTGAAATGCACATTTGGCGTCGCTTCTGGAAAGTTCTTGGGATATATGGTTAACCAGTGAGGGCATTGAGGAAAACCTTGAGAAAATTAAAGCCCTGCTGGGCATGAAATTCCCCAGCAAGCCAAGGGAAGTGCAATTTTTGATGGGCCACCTCGCAGCATTAAACTAATTCATCTTCAAAGCTACAGACCGATGCCTCCCTTTCTTTAAGGTCTTAAAATTAGGGAAAAGGTTCCAATGGAATGATGAATGCAAATAGGCTTTCCAAGGGCTGAAGAAGCACTTGGGCCAAGCCCCTTCCTCTCAAAGCTCAAAGAAGGAGAAACACTACTGCTATATCTAGCTGTAAGCATCGATGTTGGTAAGAGAAGAGGATAATACCTAACTATATGTCTACTATGTAAGCATGGCTATCCTACCAGTTGAAACACGTTATACTATCATGGAGAAACTTACTTTGTCCCTTATGATCGCTTTGAGAAAGCTGAGGCCCTTCTTTCAGGCTCATAGCATACGAGTCATGACAAGCCTCCTCCTCAAACAAGTCTTCCAAAAGTCAGACGCGTCGGAAGGCAGATGAAATGGGCTGTGGAATTAAACGAATTTGATATTTCATACCAACTAAGAACCTCGATGAAGGGGTAGGCATTGGTAGATTTCGTAGTTGAATTCACAGAAGCGATAGACATCAACGTGACAATTGAACCGATGGACCTCCTAGCTTCGAAGTTGTTTGTAGACGGATCTACAGAAGAAACTGGATCGAAGGCTGGTGTACTACTAGAAAGCCCGAAAGGCCACAAGCTTAATTGTACGATGAGATTCAATTTTAAAACCTCCAACAACGCAGCTAAATATGAGGCACACCTAGCAGGCCTAAAGTTAGCCAAAGAAATGTAGGTCAAGAGCTTAGCAGGTCAGAGTAACTCCCAGCTAGTTGTAAGCTAGGTCAGTAGCGACTTCGCAACCAATGATAAAGGCATGGTAGCATACCTGAAAAAGGTCATGGAACTGATCCCATACTTTGAAAAGTTCGAACTAACTCAAATCCCGATGATAGGAAACTTGCACACGGACGCCTTTTCAAAACTAGCTAGCAACATAGACTCAGGTTTATGCCAGTGGAATATCTTCCCAGGCCATCCACAACCAAAGTAGAAGAAGTGATGTGGGTCGGAGAAACCCCACAATAGATGCGACCCATCATACCCTGTCGGAGAACAAGGAAGAGGCCCTTAAGCTCAAACGTAGGGCAGCCCACTATGTACTTCAGGACGAAATACTGTACAAAGAGGAGTTTCCTCCCCTCTCATACTAGGGAGATGAGGCTAACTATGTCCTATGAGAAATCCATAAAGAGATCTGCGGAAACTATACTGGGGGCCCAGCTCTAGCCCATAAAGTGGTAAGGCAGGGGTATTACTGGCTAACCCTGAAGAAGGATGCTATACAGTTCGTGAAGTAGTGTGACAAATGTCAATACTTCTCCTCTATTCAAAGACAACCATCCCTAGAGTTCACAGTAGTATTTAGTCCGTAGCCGTTCGCTAAGTGGGGAGTCAACCTGATAGGTCATGTGTCGAAAGGAAAGGGAAATACAAGCTACGTCTACGTGATCGTCGCCATTGATTACTCCACTAAGTGGGTCGAGGCCGAACCATTGGGCTTAACCCGAGCTTTCGGCTATGGCTTCAGCGAGCCGAACCAGCCTTTTTATATTTCATTACAAATCTAAATTTTTTAAAAATAATTTAAAATTTGTTCAATTTATACGAATTATAAATTAAATAAAAGTTACAATCCTCCTCCTTTTTTCGGGCTTGAGGCCGACTACAATCAACGTATGTAGAGTTAAAATTGTATACGAATAAAATATTTCATGTACAATTTTTCTTGAAATAAATAAATTTAAAAATTACGCATTTTTTTTGGAAACTAATCAATTTAAAATTTTACAATATTCTATCTTTGGATTTGCTGCAACTCTCCGGCCATTATACTGTCAACTTATTTTTGAATACGTAATTCTGCACATTCTCAATCGTCCAAGCATATTAAAGCCTCCTATATATCTTTTTTTAGTCTTGATCGTACGTCTACTAAAACTCGGCCACATAAACTAAATGTTGCCTCCGATTCTACCCTAGACACCAAATGTTTGAAGATCGTGTGTGATTTTTGATACAATTGGATATTGCATTTCGTTACACCTCCACCCTGATAGAAGACTAAATTTCGATAATTCTTTTTGTTGTAATACACTATGAATATCTATGCACGTATACCTAGCTAACTCAAAAAAAAAATTCAAAATTTGTACCACTAACATCTATCGCTCTAGATATTAATGAACTAGAACTAAATTAGGGAACACTTGTATTAGTGTCCAAGTAATTCCATATATCATGTGAATTTGTTGAAATATTTCTTAAGAAAGAACTTCAGAAAGTAGAATTTCCCTAACCTCATCTTTCAGCGTAATATTTATACATTTCACACAACATAGATTTTATATGCATGTGAGATAATTTTACATTCATGAAATTTGAAATTCCCTTTTTAATAGATTTTGTTCTAGTTAAATTAAGTCGAGAGTCCATCGCCGAAACTAAAAGAAATAAAGATGGCAAATCTTCCCAATTTTTACGAAATTTTAACTCCATATAATAAAATACATCAACAAAAATTAACTAATTCCTATATTTATGAAATGTTTGTGAAATGTAGAAAAAGTGTTGTAAAACAAGTGAAGATGTAGGGTAATAAACACCGCTACATTCCTTTGTGGCGTCGAAAAAGGGTTTTAAGAATTTTTTAACACATAATGCAAGAGACCATTCACAATCTTTCAAATTAAGTCCATATGTATGCCTACCATTATAATATAATGAAACAACTTTATTATAATTTTCACATGTCTGTAACATAAAATATGTAGAACTCTGTCTATGTGTTACATCAGTGGTAAATGATATCTCTTGTAAGCCATACTCTACACACAAACAGTTAAATGCTTGCTTTCTTGTTGGTGGCACAATAATAAAATTTATTGCTTGTCTAATTTTATCTAAAGGCAATCTTATATGTTCTAATGCGTCTTTTAAAATCAAATTGATAATGTAGCATACACAACGTTGATGAAAAAATAAATTTCTAAATGCACGGTTAAGATCATTAATAATTGTTTCAATAATTTTGTTCACACTAGTATTATCAAAAGTGAAATTTCCAACCATTTATTGTATATTGTATTCTTATATAATATCTTTTAAAACCATGTATATGTTAATGACATTATGAAGATATTTTACACATCTGAATACAATAATCCTTTTATTTAGAAGCCATATGTGACCAATGTAATGAGTTGTAGTAGCAATATAACATTTTTTATTGCCACCAGTCCATAAATTAAAGGTAAACAATATACTACTATTAAAACTTTTTAAAGTATAGCAGCTTGTTTTCTTTTGTTATTTAATTTTATAGTATTTGAATGAAGAGTATTTCTACGATAAGAAGTATACCTAAGTTCGAGATAATTCTGCAAGAGCCGGATAAAGTGTATTGAGTCTATCATTTTAAGCGGCATCTCTGCTGCAGACACGTATGCAGACATTCCTTCACAAAATCTTTCCTATGAATATACAAAGGTGGAAATAGTAGAACCAGAACCGCTAAACACTAGTTTGATATGTTTCGGGGCAAGACCAACGGTTTCGCTTTGCAACTCCTTAATACGTGCCTATTCAAATACGTTGTGTTTGAACTGGGCTTTCAACTAAGTTCTTTGCCACGGTAATTACCACTTGTTTTTCAAATATCAACTCCATTTTGAACACCAACTTTTTTACGTGTCATATGTTGTCAACAATTCGACGATTCTTTGTCGACCTTTTAATCTCGAGTACTTCTTTCCTGTTGATATCTTCAAAATCAATTGGAACATTTTGAGATGTATCGTAGCCGAATGAAGTTCTAGAACTACCTTTAAACAGATTAATTTCATCACTATTAAAATCCATCTATAGCTATTATAGCAAAAGTTATTGAATATTAGAGTAAAAGAAATTGAATATTAGAGCAAAGAATTTGGAGATTGAAGTCTAAATTAGAATACTGCAAGTTTAAACTTGATATGAAACTCAAAATTTTATCGCATATTTATAGCAAAAAAAAAAATATCCGTTTCAAGCAAATTTGAATTTGAATTCAAATTTCAAAATACGATTTACATAACACAAGCTGTGCGTAGCTACAATGCATACATCTGTAAAGTTTTTATTTTATTTTAATTTTTTTCAAACTTTTTTTTTTCAAGTTTTGTAGGTTACTATTTTTTTAAGGCTCAGCTCGTCACTAGCCGACATGAGCCGAGCCTCAGCTCGGTTCTATCGAACTGCGGGTTGTTCGAGTTGACGAGCCACATTGACACCCCTAGAGAAAAGTGTATATATATATAGCCTAATACTCGTGACAATGGTGGGAAGGAGTTAATTTCACCAACCCTGACATGACGACGTCACGCTAGCAGTTGGCTTTTTTTTTTAATACTTTTCAGCTGTTTGGTTTGGGTTTTCAAAAGCCTCACTTTAATTAAAGGTTCATGATACAAGATTTATCATAATCCTAGCACATGATTAATGAAAAGGTAATTAAAATGAATATAAAGTGATCCTTCTGGAATTTTTAGCTGTAGAACTGAACTAATGAATTCCTATTAATTCCCGTCCGTTAAGTTTTATTGTTGTGGAAGATGTCAACGTCGAAAATGGCTGTAAATTGTTGTCAACTTAATTGATAATTTGTAAGAGTTAAATCGCTGAAATAGTAAAAGAGAAGAATTTTTGTGCTGATTTGAGTAATTTGAAAGTGTGTAAAGAGAGTACATTAAGTCTGGTCAATGGGTGACCATTGCATTCCTTTTTAAAGGCCTAAAATGAGCAAGTCAACATTGATGTGCATGCCGCCTGCCTGAATCTAATTGGCATTTGCAGGTCATGATGATGTCGAGTTGTGAGTCATCGTTACAACATGTGATTGGTCAAAGTTTTGGTGCATCATTAGTATTGTCGCATGTCATCGCAAGTATGGCCATAAGAAAGGTGGTGATGTCGCCATGGCGGAATCAGGGGGTAATGACAGTTTTTCCAAGGTGACGGTGGTTTATCTCGACCTCAAACTCTTTCAACCGAGTTGACCTAGAGACCTTGTAATCAATCCATTAAGAGATGCCACAGTTAGATACCTAGTTTAAGATTAACATAATCCGGATTATTGTCTTTAATAATTTCGGAGGTCAACCGAAGGATCACTTAAGTTGTATTATTGTCAATGCCAAGATATTATTCTTTTTCATTCACCTCTATTTCGCTAATGTGTTTGATCTTGTTTTACTGCTAGGAAGTGCAAGTAACAAAATATATAGTAAAAGAGAATGGATATGTTAGAATTTGGGTGCGACCCGAATTCTTTATTGAACATAATTGAGAATGCTAATAAAAGTGCACGTTAAGAAAAAATCTATTTGGAATGTTTTTCGAATCCTATTTGAAGTCCATTTGACAAATTCTATAATTGAGAGTTAAAATTTGTATTGGACTTAAAGAGATCAAAATATGGACAAATGATAATATTTCGGCACTTTTTCGCTAGTCTACTGGTCGAGCAACACCATCACAATTCTATGGCGAGAGCGATGCTCGCTTGGCACTTGTCTACCACTCTAGCAGGTCAACACCGCTCATCTAGAGCTCATGTGGCGATGTTATTCGGCCCAGGCCCATTTCGCGTTTTAAGCATTCATTTCCATCCATAACTCTACTATTGGGATTTGAACGTTCCCTATATATAGTTGGCTCTTCATTATGATTTAGATCAAGTTAGAAATATCGTAAACATAAAATCATTGTATTCTTTTTCCATATTACAATAGCCCACTTCATGCATGTCTTTTAGAGACATGCTTTTATACAATAATGATTCTCTCACTATCGAAGAAGTCTATAATACTTTGTATTCAAAGTAGAATATGAAGCATCTTGTTCCATATGAGGTTCCTGGATATGGCCTTATTATTTTAAATGGACATAGAAAATCTCATTTATATATATATATATTGCAGTGTTATATAGAATCTTTGAGTAATCAGCATATTTTAAGAACACATGTGGATTTGGAGTTGGAATTTGTACCGTTGAAATCTAGTTCGGGGTCTTCTTTGAATAATACAACACAGTTGAATTTAGAAGTTATAGGTAAATCCGCATTGTTACCATTATTGACGGTGTGTTTGTATTCAATTGCTAGTAACAGACTCATTTATGGCCATAAGACTCTACATATGTACAATTCTGTTAATTTAGTTGATGGTTTGAATGTGTTTAAGGGTGTTGATTTCAGTCAAGACCCTTCTTTTGATGCATTCAGTTGTCATTCTGTTACAATATTTGTTTCAATATTGTTTGTTGATCATTAGATCACTTATGTCCCTACTTGAGGTGGCAGAGGTAGAAAATATTTCCAATTGAAAATTTTGATGGAAAAATTGGTTTTTTTTTTTTTTTTTTTTTTGTTGAAGAGTTGAAGTTTATTCCTTGTAGTGGAATTTGTCTCCATGTGAAGAATCTTTGAAGTTTGTTCATTGCAGTAGAATTCATTTCAAGGTGGATTTTGTTAGAATTCTGGTGTGACCCGAATTCTTTGTTGAAGATAATTATGAATTTTAATTAAAGTGCACGTTAAAAGGAATTTCATTTGGAATGTTTTTGGGAATCCTATTTGAAGTCTATTTGGCAAATTCTTGTTGAAGTTCTATTTGGAAGCCCAATTGGATGTTGAGATTTGAGTTGGAATTGAAGAGATCCATATATGGATCAGGGATAAATTTTCCACGCTTGTATGCTAGCCTACCTCTAGTTTACCGCTCAAGCAATATCATTGTAATTCTGTCCCGACAGTCGACGCTCGAACGACGGTGTTATCGGGCGAGACCCGTTTTGAGTTTCAACGCATTTTGAGCATTCATTTTCATCTATAACTCTACTATTATGGTTTGAACGTCCTTTATTTGTTCCCTATATATAGTTGACTCATCATTATGATTTATATCAAATTAGAAACATTGTAAATATAAAGTTTTTGTATTCTTTCTCTATATTATAATAAAATCTCCATTCTCTAAAAATTATATTGTTCTTGTATTTTGTGATCTTTATTTCATATTGTGGCTATAATCTCGTGTTTTCTTCAATAAAATGGTATTAGGGAGATCCAATATCATTTTCGTTTTCAACACGAGAGAAAATTGTCTGATAATTATTGCATATTTATTATAACGTGCAATCTCGAATTGGACAAAAGTGTCTTTTGTCTGTGCATGTATGAAATAGGTGGTATTCACGGACTATTCGTGTGGACATAATGAACTAATATCGCTTTTTGGAGGCAGATTATACCCTTTTAAGGGCCAATCACAGTGATAATGGCATCCTATATACCCTTAGAGGTGAATGGCTTTTTTCTGTTAAATTCTTACTACAACCACTATATTTTCAAATGAAAACAGTTTTGGAGGTAGTGATATCGGCTTTGAGTGTGATCGTCAAATTGAAAAAAGATGAACTACCTTTTCAACAGCAATAAAAATGCAAAACATAGCCTCGACATGCAGATTAGTTTCATCAGCATTCACATACATTTTTTGCCCTAGTTTGGCCCCCATTTTAATGAAATTTTAGAAATAGTGTATTTTGAAATAGTAATTTTGAGAGAATATATAATTAAAAAAAGAAAAAGTTTTTGATTTATATATAATTTTATTTTATTTGACATGTTTGGTTAAAAAGAATAGAGAGAAACAAATGTATTAAAATTTCAATGAGGCCAAAAAAGGGCTATGTGCTCGCCAAATTGAAAAAAGATGAACTACCTTTTCAACAACAATAAAATTGCAAAACATAGCCTCGACATGTAGATTGGTTTCATCAGCATTCACATAAATATTTTGCCCTAGATTGGCCCCCATTTTAATGAGATATTAGAAATAATGTATTTTGAAATAGTAATTTTTGAGATAATGTATGGTTAAAAAAAAAGTTTTAATTTATATATAATTTTATTTTATTTGACACGTGTTGTTGAAAACAAAAGAGAGAAAAATATCTTAAATTTTTAACGAGGCCAAACAAGGGCTATGTTAAATATAGGAACATGACGCTTAGAGCAAACAAAGTCATCTACATTTGTAAACATTGAGTTTGAGAACAATTGCAATGCATAGTATTTTAAGGGATAAAATTTCAAGTTTAATTAGGGATAAAATCCCACATCTAATAATGAAAACATAAACTCATTTATAAGGGTTTGAACCACTTCTCTTAATAAAGTTGACATTTTAAGATGGAACATCAATTTTGAACATGGTATTAGAGCTTATTAAACTCTAACAAACAATTCGATCTGATTAAAACTCAAAAAAATGTGCACACGAATTTCAAGATTAATTTGCTCAAATGAACCCCCATTTTGCGAGGACAAGTTAAGGGATAAAATCTCACATCTAATAAAGATGAAATCATACACTAATTTATAAAGGTTTGTGCTACTTCTTTTAATAAGATTGACCTTTTAAGAAGAAATCATATTACACAATTTTTAATCAACAAATAAGTGAAAAAGACACTTGTCTACATTCATCAACAAATTGGAAAGGAGATTAAAAAGATATTTTTAATCCCCTGATGTCAATCTTCAACCTAATCTCCCATTGATGTCAATTTCACAAACCTGTTTTTTCTTTTTTCATTTTTAGACGCTAATAGCCGGTGGCTGGATAGATAGTGGGTCTGTCAATGAGGAGTGCCAAGATCTTTGTGTGAAAAAAATAAAATAAAATCCTATTATGAAAAGGTAATTAGTGAATATAAAAGGTAAGTATGTTATTTTTAGATACCTAAATATAATTTTTTAGATTGATGGACACTGTTAGAACTTTATATATCCCTACTATATTAAAAGAGCGAATCCGTCGGTTACTATTCATTTGTGAAGTATTTTGCATTCCCAGTTTATCCTCCACCAATTCATGTTTTTTTTTCATTTTATCCCTACACGTCAGTTACTATTCATTTGTGAAGTATTTTCCTTCCCCATTTTATCCTCCATGATTTACTGTTTATATTTGTGAAGCCACTGACATCCACGCGTCTCTTCAAAACAAAAGGGTAGCATAGACTTTTTCATTTCCAACAATTGTTGACTGTGTTAAAGAAAAGAAAAAAAAAGTCATTTAATTATCAAATAAAAAATATCTAAAACCGACATAGTAATATATATATATATATATATATATTAAAAAAAACAAAAACAAAAACCTACAAACCGTTATATTTTATCCTAATTTTCTTCTTCCACCATTTGTTGGGACAAATTACAAAATTAGAAATTTGTTAAAAAATACGTAGTGATTATTAATTACTAAGAAAAAAAATTATATTTTGATATTTTATTAAGGTAGAAAAAAAAATTCATTTTCAAGTTGTAAATGTAAATTTAAACTAAAGAGGCAAAAAAAAATTGTGAAACCGGCGTAAAAAAAAAAAAAAAATAAATAAATAAATAAAGAAATAAAATAAAATTATATATAACCTCTGCGTGCGAAGGTGTGTTTTTTTTTTTTTTTTCCTTCTTTACATACATAGTCGTGACTTTTTTGTTTTTTTTTTTAATAATTCTACTTATTTACATTTCACACAATCTATAAATACAATTTCACTTATTAATAATTTAATTTAAAAATATTCAATTTCCCACAAGGGGCGCTGCTCCCTTGACCCCCGCGACCTGACCGGGCAGGTCGATCCCAACTAGGGGTGTTGCCCTCGAACCCCTACAAGGGGCACTGCCCTCTCGACCCTCACAACCTGACCAGACAGGTGGATCCCCAATGCCCCCGAACCCCCACGAGAGGGCGTTGCCCCCTCGACCCTCGAGACATCTACCTTTTTCTCAATTCTACTAAATTGTCTATAAATAAATCACTCCAACCTTCATCTCCGTGCACCAACACACTGTTCATAATTTTTTTTTTTACATTTACAATTAAGAAAATATATATTTTTTTCTTATTAATTAATAATCACTACACATTTGTCAACAAAAATTAAAGTACATAATATTCACAATAAAAACAATAATTGTTAGTGTGCCTATTTTTTAAGTTATAACAACTAAATTGTAAGAATGTTCAATAGTACTAGGTCTATCTATTCTCTTTTCAATGGAAACATATACTCGTGTATCTATTTTTTTTTCACGCCGTGGCGGTTTCACTATCTATTTTTGCCTTTTTTTTTTTTAAATTTACATTTACAACTTGAAATGAATTATTTTTTTTCTACGAAATATTTGTTTTCATTTAAATTTTTTTTAAAATATTTAATTTTACACTTAAGCTAGCCGATTTTTTACTAAAAATTTAATTTTACACTTACCCATATTTACTTTACATCTCTATCCTGTCAAAATGCAAACAACAACTTTTACCTCACAAACATCAAATTGAAATTTGCTACGTCAATTCTCCACCGACTTGTCATTAAATGATCAACTAGAAAAACTAGTTTACAATTAGTACAGACACTGCTACACTTTTAAGTGACTTTGACCACCTAATTTGTAAATCACAGAGGAACTCCATTGGTTGTGCATGCCTACACTTCCAAACACTCGGAGCCACAATTCTCTCCGCTAGATCACCATGCGCCTCTTCCCAAATTTCGGAACTCTAAGTTGGAGAATGTAGAGTTTGATTTTTTGGGGGGTTTTTTCAAGGCTCTTTCGTGTTTTGATCTTTGGCCGATGCAAAAGAAAGTAGAATGTGGATTTGTAATTCAAAATATATTCTCTTGACTTAATTCAAGGCTCAACTAATATGGGAATAATGTTTGGGGTGAATAATGAACAAATAATATTGGGATTGAATCAAAGAATCAATGTAATAATATTTGGATCTTCAAAGAATGATCTATGTAATCAAATAATGTTCGAACACACTTTTGGACTTGCTATAGGGTGTATGTTTATAATGGGTAGTGTTTGGGATGAAAATAAACTCAAACTCAATTGGAAAATCAAATTTTACTGTTCCTCGGATAATCATGCCGTTCAAGCAACGGTCAATATTTTTATCATAACTTTCTCCCTTGATGTCTGATTGAGATGATTCAATGTGTTGTAAAGCTAAATCAAATGACTACAATTCTTCTAAAAATAGTTTTTTCAAATATAAATGTTTTCTATGTGAAAAATGTTTCGCAACTTGCGACTGAGAATTTAGAGCAACTTCTAATTGCATTCCACTGATTACATGTGCTCTTCTTATACATCTTTAACTCCTCCAAGTACCATACTACCAACTCTAGACTACTTTTACTATAATTAGGACTCAATAACTCAAGTTTTGACTTTGATTACAACTTGATAAACTCCTAATACAATTCAATTAGGACATTATTTTGATTATGGAAATTGCCAATTAAAAATTTAGAAATTGCCAATTATATAATTTGGTGATAACAATCGAGTTAAATCTTTAGCCCACATTACAAGAAATTAAAATAAGTTTTTTTTTTTTTTTACAACTCGGCCGTATGCCCATTGCTCCAATCTTTCCCCGAAAAAACTTTAGACACCTACTGCATCAATAGCTGAAATCTACTGTTGGAGCCTTAAAAGGAGAAATCACAAGAGTTCCCCATCACCAAAACGACAATGCTTTTGTAGCAGCAACGCCCATTTATTATTGTCGACGCGAACTCATCCACAGCGTCAGTGCCTGAAGGAGATGTCATCCACTCCTCTGATTTCATTTTTTTTTTCAAGGATTTTATAACTCAGGTTCTGTTAAAGACGGTGGCGTTTGGTCTTTTAAGCATAATTGCATCTTAGGTCCTCCAAATAAAGAATGTAGATTAAGTACTTCAAGTTAAATTTGTAGAATATGTCATTTATATCAAAATTGCGACAACAACCCGAACTAAATATAAACTCTAAATCTATTGCAAAAATTGTAACCAAAGAGGAATATATGGAGTCGTAATCCACCCCTATTGTTATATGACTCATTACTAAATTACATGATCACCACGGAAATTCTAAGGTGAAAAATTTGTTCAACAAAACATCATTCATCTAATAACATAATAAATCGCATAATCATAATAGTGCACTTTCTAATACTTGCATAAACCAAAATCATTTAATTTTTGAAACTTGAAATAATATCAAAATCAATGACTCTGATACCAATTGTCGGAGAACACAGAATTTTATTAAATCATGTAACGACAAGAATATAATAATTTTAGAAAATTTATAAACGTATGGGTAATTTAGGAATTACCTTTGTAGTGTGTGTTAAAAAATATTCATTCAATCTTTAGATAGTCTTGATTCCACCTTCAAGTTTCCTTCGTATTTGATCTTCTTGATTTATCTTCGAACATTTATAATATAGATTTCACTTGGAGAAGAAATATCACAATCTGAAATTAACTCTTTCTTTTCATTGGATAAAGATACTAATCTAAAGGGACTCCTCATTTTAGTTCACATCTACCAAAGTCTCATATATTAATGGCACACGCTTGATACGTTCCGATTTAATTAGTTAATCCTTCTACAATTAATAATAAATTATAGTACTAAAAATTTACTCCGATTTTTATTACAAAGCCATTGGATGGACCAAATAGGACTCAATTTAAATAATTTCCAATAAATTAATGTTGATCCATCGAAATAATTTATTAATTGGGTTCTTCTAAAAGAACGAAATTACACTCTTAGTCTAATTAAAATTACAGAAATTATATATTAACAATAATTACATCATTGACTTATTGTTCTTACTGTTACCCGTTCATTACGTTGAATGCATTTTCCATTTATACATTAATCTTCAACATTGAACTACAGAGCCACTACAATTAACAGACCCATGTGATCTTTCAATTTCAGTAATTTTGTAGGTATACGTAAAACTTTATGTTTAATGAAAAATTAGAGAAAATAATGTAAAAGTGGCAAAAAATGACAAAATTCAAACATGAAACCATAGAGAGAAATATTACATTAAATGAGTTCGAGTTAAATGTGCCTTAATAGACTTGTATTGAAAATTTTAATTGGAGGCACAAAAATACATGCACATAAAATAGAGGAGGAAAGACCGAAAAACGCACACAGAGAAAGAAAAGGAAAACAAAAAGAAGAAGAAAAAAGAAAGAAGAAGAGAAAAAGAAAGGTGGAAAAGTCGTATGCAGAGAAAGAAAGGAGAGAGAAAAGAAGAAAAAGAATGAAGACGGTAAACACCCCAAATTCCACGTTTCATCAACTTTTGGTGATATCTTTCCACTTTTGCCCGCTTTTATTTTTACAGTATGAATAACTAATTTTTATATTAGAAAAAACAATGTAATCAACTTGTGATCCTTTATTTTTCTATTGAAAATTTATGAGATTTATTTATTTATGTGTTGGTTTTATTATGAGTTTAATGCATTAAATTACATGATCAATAATTTGATGATTAAGTGAGTTTCTTACAAATCGAGAGGTGAGTTTGAGATTTAGACCATGTATTAAAATCCAAATTAGTATAACATGTAGAGATACCTTAAATTATTGTGGTCATAATATGAATTCTTAGAATTAATGTTTCGTTTAACTAAATTTGATTCACATGAAATTTAATTAGTTAAATAGGCTCAATGAGAATTCGAGGGGGGAAAATTGAATACAATAGAAGAATTCGATCGATCACTACATTAGATTATAAATATTGAATTAAGAATTAATGTGATCAATAGATTAAATTGTTATGTCCTAATATTCATCATAAATTTGAATTTTCAATCAATTGTTTTACGATCTTTTTGTATTTTCAATTAGTTAGGAAAAATAATCACAATCACATAATTATTTACTTGCTTTCGTCAAATAGGAGTTAAAAAAATTAGATTAAATCTTAGAGTATAGTTTTCGTGGGAATGATATCCGGAATCAAAGGTCCACTATACTATTTGTTACAATATCGTACACTCACGATATAAAAAATGCAACACCGCTCGTGATCTACATACAACACTCGAGTGAAAATAAGTTTGTGTGATCAATTTTATAAATTAAATTATACGTGACCACTTCAAAACATTCCAAAATATATACTCAATTTTATCACCAAAGTCAAAAATCAAATTTAATAAAATTGAGATAATCTTATCAAAATAAAGTATTCGCCTTTATTTATCAATTGTAGACAATAAAATTCAGATTTAATTATTAGTCGAATCTTTCCATGCTTAAGAACTTAAACACTCCATTTATGATATCAAGGCAAGCTCAATTTAATACAAATAATTTATCAAAAAATAAACAAATATTTTATTTTAATACTTTATTTCAAAATTGGAATGCGAGAATTTATGCACTCGACAGGACTTGACCTTTTGGAATGTTTGTTCTCAATTCTGACTCGCGAAAATTTCAGATTAGTTATCTGATCACGAGAATAATTATCAATTAATTAGATTATTATTGTATGTCAATTACGTGTGTGTTAATTCATGGCAATTTCTTCTTCCTTTTGAACGACTCAACATATGAATAGTTCATCAGAAACCAGAACATGTTTTGTGTAATAGTTCAGATTACAAAAAGAAAGTAATCATATGAATAAATATCTCCATTTCGGTGGAAGAGGAAAAGATTAAATTTACATCCATTTTAGAGAATTTTCAAATATAAAATCTGAGCCAATCAGTTGCCAAGAACGTGCATGAAAAGTCAACTACCAAACTTTTGAACATATTGCTATTGGCAATTTCTTTTGTATAATAATAATTCACAATTTCTTTTTTCTTTTTTATTTTTTACAAGGAACCACAACCCTTAATACTCCAACTAAATACTCCATCTACCAATTTTTTTTTCTTTTTTTCATCAATATGAAATCACATTTTGCAAAAATCTTTTCCTTGACATATCCACAATTCTAATCTCACTTCAATTCTTGAAAATTTGATATTGCGTGAACAAGAAATCCACCTACGTTCCTAATCTGACTTCAATTTTTGAAACTTTGACATTGCGTGAACATGAAATCCATACGTGTAACTAATCTCCCTTCAAATTTAGAAAATCTGGCATTGCATGAACATGAAATCCACCTACGTTCCTAACCTGACTTCAATTTTTCAAACTTCGACATTGCGTGTACAAGAAATCCACGTTACTAACCTCTTTCTCTGATTATCGATTCTTTGCTCCTTACCAGCACATATTGATTTTTCTAAGACAACACAACGCTCTATATATATATACAGATATGTCTGGATATATAAGAAATATACAAATTAAGCAAAAGAAAAATGGAAGGTAAAAAGCAACTAAAGCATTTTGTTCTAGTACATGGTGTTTGCCATGGAGCTTGGTGCTGGTACAGGCTACAATCCCTGCTGGAGATGGAGGGCCACCGTGTCACAGCGATTGACCTTGCAGCCTCCGGCACCAACCCGAAAAAACTAGATGAGCTTCGCACATTTTCCGACTATACACAGCCATTATTCGAGGTAATGGAGTCGATTCCACCAGACGAAAAGGTAGTTCTAGTTGGACATAGTCTTGGTGGCATGAACATGGCTTTTGCAATGGAGAAATATCCTCACAAGATTTCTGTTGCTGTTTTTATTACGGCTATCATGCCTGATACTGTACATAGGCCAAGCTATTTTATGGAACAGGTAAAATTTTGTCTGCAATTAGAGATAGTTTATTATCCTATAATTGAAATTTTTAAGGAACAAAATGAAATTAAAATTTTTTTCTACTCGCCAACACATGCTCCTTGAGTTTATTCTAATCACCAAGCAAGGAACAAATATTTAGTGCACTCAATGAGTTCGAAAGGCATAGGAAGAGAATATAATTGATAGTTGGGAGTTGTAGACTTGCAATGGTCTAAGTTATACGAGAGTTTTTGTGTCATAAATGTTTATGTTTTGAAAATCGAAATTATTTGTAAACTAGGAAACATGTCGAAAATTCAAAAAACAATGGCACTTAGCACCTACTTGACAACCATTATTGAGGGAAATTATGTTTTGAATAGTAAGTTTTAAAAGATGTGTAGTTAAGTAGTAAGAAAAAAATTTGAATTTATGTGTAGAATATTTTATTCTGTGAATGTGTGGTTGAAAATAAGTATGTAAAAACAGAACTTTTGAAAAAAATGATTATCAAACAGAATGTGGAAATTTATGAAATTCAAAGAAAGCCTTCGCCTTTAATTCAACATTTTTTATTAGAAATTGTATTGCGAATTTCGTTCAACAAAAATATTAACACAATTTCTAGAAATAACATTATTTAATTAAAAAAAAACTAACGAAAACAAAGATGACAAATTATTTTGAAGCAAATTTATTTGAGAAAACAAAGTGATTTTCTTTTTGTTGATAAATTTCATTTAATTTTTTTTCATTAACTTGTTTGGTAGGGTATGAAAAATTCCTCGGCGGAAGATTCTATGGACAATCAAATCTTTCCATTTGGTAAACCCGAAGATCATCTAGTAGCAATGCTCTTTGGTCCACAGTACACATCATCCAAGCTATATCAACTATGCCCCTATGAGGTAACAAATATTATAGAGTGGAACCAACGGTAAAAAAAAAATAGCAAATTTTTTTTTCAAAAAAAACAAAAAAAATTGAGGCAATTTGAAAGATTATTTTTTTTATGGTTTTTATGAATCAAGATGATAAAACCAGTGCACTACCAGGTTTTTCAAGTTGAATTTCAATTAACTTAAAAAATTATATGCCTGAAATAAATGTAGAAATATAAAGTTTAATGTGAAATTAACTAAGGAAAAGTTGAGTGATATCTTTACCTTGAGTGACCAACAAGTATTTTCAATCCATTATGGTAGGATGTGGTGCTAGCAAAAGGGTTGATGAGGCCAGGCTGCAATTTTTTGGAAGACTTGTCAAAGCAGGGTGCGTTTTCCGATGAAAGATATGGATCTATAAAGCGTGCTTACATCATACCCGCTCAAGATAAAACCATAAAAATAGAGTTTCAACGTTGGCTAATTGAAAATGCTGGAGCAGCAATAGTGAAAGAGATAAAAGACGCTGACCACATGGCAATGATCTCAAAACCCCATGAACTCTGCCAATATCTATTGGATATAGCTTGGGAAGGCAAACGCCCACGTCCCTGCCTAGCTGAGGATTTTATCGCCCTATCCATGCCTCAATCCCTGCTTAAAGAGGTGTTGCATGAGATGGGACGTGGTGACGCAACCTCCCATCATGTTTACTACCCCATTTACATATTAATTTTATTTTTAATTTCACTTTTATTTTATTTTAAATTCTAGGGTAATTTGAATATCAGCATGGGTGATCGGTTAAGTTAGGCTAGAGGTGATTTTAAACTAATTTTGCATAGGCCCATTAAACCCCCACCCCCGGGTCCCCAAATTTACATCCCCTAGATATAGCAAGCAAATTAAGCCTTGTGTTGTAATAAGTATTTAGGAGTATAAAGCCCTAGCTATATGATTGTTTGTCGTATGTTTATCCAGCACAATTGTTTCTTGTCTATTTTATCTTATTTTGTTTTTTGAGGGTTTTTCGTTGTGTATAACAATTCTATAAATATTATGCTCTTTTTTAAATATTTGAAATACTACATATTATGATATAAATTATAAAACCTACTTTCACAATGAAAAGAATGCAACATGTGATACTATGCAAGTTTACAAAGACTGAGATTCATTGTAATTGAACAACGACATGTACATGTAACATTAGTAACTTAGGATGTTCATATTATGGAACATATGATGTTCTCATTGGATATTGAATATTACATATAACAACAACGTAATGTTGATTCTATGATGTATCCATGCTACGTGAACCAATGTGCATTAACAAGTTTAATGATGACAATTTTAAAAATCAATAAATATGGATGTGATTTATTTTTAAAAGATAGAATATTAAGTGTTTGTTTAACACAATTTATTTGAAATCATTTTTGTTCAAATTCATTTTCAATCAATCTCCTAATAAAATAATTTTGTACATTAACTCACAATACTTTCCAACATTTTAAGCAAGCATTCTCCAAAAAATAATTTTTTTTTTATTTTTGTAATTTTGCTTTATTTTTTAAGTTAATTTGTGGTTTATTATATATGACGGTAAATTATGGAGGCAATATGAATGTCCATGAACCATTTGGAATTAAACTTCTTAATTTGTTTTTGTAGATAATTTTAGATTGCATAATTCATCAAGTACAAAGTGTAAAGTGTAAAGTAATAATGAAATAAAATAAGGACATCGAATTTAGAGTGGCAAAATCTCTAACAAGAGAAAAATTCACGGGCTTCCTAACATAAGGGTAGTTTCAAGAAGTTTTAGCAAATGTTGATAAAAACTGATGAATATATAGTTAAAAATTTGATAAACAAAATTGTGAATACTTTAAAATATGTGGTTAAAAATAAAGTCTGGCTAGTTGAAAATGGCAAAGTTTTATAAGGCAAGCACTTGGAGAAAAATAAAAAGTAAAATGTTCCACGAAACTAAAAATCCCAATCCGAAAAATGCAATTACAAATTAACTACCACTTGTTATGGGACAAACAAGATACCAAAATTGCTATGATACCAATTGTTATAAATTTGGATTGCAAGATAATGACGATAATGAAATAAACAAAAATAAAATAAAAATCAAGATTTTAGTGAAAATCCAATACAGGAAAAACTATAGGCGGATGAGAAGAAATCCACTATAATCAATAGCAATCGTGTTTACAAGATCTCAATGCACTCAATTAAAATCTAAAACTCTAAAGATGTTGTCTCAATAAATATAAGTCCTAGAGAACAAGTTGTCGAAGAATAGGAGTCCAAAATTGCGTTAAAAACGAAAATGGGCCTGGGCTGGATAGTGGGCGATAGGCGGGTGACAACCCCATCGCTCGAGCAATCGGGTAGCGCTAGGCGAGCAACCAAGTCTCGGTTTGTTTTCTACAGAGTTTGCTCAAGCGTCCAGCTAGCGTCATACTAGCGAAAATGAGGCGAGTTTTTCCTCAAGTCCATAATTTCGATCTCTTCAAGACCACTCCAATACTTACTAGAATTTGGGTCAAACTACAACAAATCTCCACTTTGAACTAAATTCCAGGACAAGAACTTCCAAGTTACGACTCCATCAATAAACACCACTCATCTTCTTCCAAACAAGCCTCAATTGACTAAATCAATGACAAACATCCACTAACTAATATTTTCAAGTCTTTTTTATAAAAGTTACCATACTTCAGAGTTTACCTGTTGCACAAAGAAGACAACCCCCAAGGGAGTACCAAGCATTGGTAGAATTGAGCTTGAAGAAGTAATAAATGTGAAGCGGATTAAACGCTCTGAGGACACTTGTTTCATACTTAACAATGTTGTAAATGCCAATGCTCCCGAGAGAACAGAACCATATAAACAAGGTAGGACCTACTATGAACCCCGCTTTACTTGTTCCATATTTCTGTACACTGAACATGATTATAAGAAATGCAACCGAAATCATCACCACGTGCTCTGCAATATAAAAGAAATAATAACTCTTTGTTATGAACTAGTATGAATATGGATGAAAATTGCATAACTCAACTGCGGAATTAAACAATTAAAAACAACAAGTCACTTATTAATTTGTTTGTAGACAATTAAGTTAATTAATCCAATTTAATTAACCCTAAGTTTCAACCAATTTATAACGATCAAAAGCAATAAATAAAGAATAAAGAACACCAAATTAATCACGGAGAAAAATCCCTAATTAGATAAAAAAAACATCCGAGTAAAACTTGTTAGTAAATGATTCACTTAATTTACAATTAGTCTAGATATTGCTAAACTTTAGCTAACTCTGACCACCTAACTTGTAAATCACAAAAGAACTCCGTCGATTGTGCATATCCGCACTCCCTAAAACCCCGAGTCACTTTTCTTTCCAGTTGGATCACCATGTGCCTCTTCCCAAGTTTCATAACTCTAAATTGTAGAAGGTAGGGTTTACTTTTTTTGGGTATTTGATCAAGGATCTTTCGTGATTTGATCTTCGCCAAATGCAAGAGAAAGTAGAATATGGATTCGAAATTCAAAATATGTTCTCTTGACTTAATTCAAGGCTCAACCAATATGGAAACAATGTTTGGGTTGAATAATGAACAAATAATATTGGGGTTGAATCAAAGAATCAATGTAATAATATTAAATCATCAAAGAATGATCCCTATAATCAAAATAACGTTCAACCACACTTTTGGACGTGCTATAGGGTATGTATTTATAATGGGTAGTGTTTCGGACGAAAAGAAACTCAAAATCAACTTGAAAATCGAATTTTACTATTTCTCGGATAACCACGCCGCTCAAGTGATGGTCAGTATTTTTATCATAATTTTCTCCCTTGATATTCGAACGAGACGATTCAATGTGTGTTGAAAAGCTAACTGGAAGGGTTACTATTAATCTAATTATATTTTTTCAAATACGAATGTTTTCTATATGAAAAATGTATCGTAACTTGTGACTTAGAATTTAGAGCAAAACTTGTTCAACACTTTGGCACTCTTTTGGCTTTTAATTGCATTATATTCACTATATGTGATCTTCTTAGACATCGTTGACTCCTCCAAGGACTATACTACCAATCACAAACTATTTTTACTATAATTAGGACTCAATAACTCATATTTTGAGTTTAATTACAAATTGATAAACTCCTAATACAATTCAATTAGGACATTATTTTGATTATGAAAATTGCTAACCACAAATTTAGAAATATTCAATTATATAATTTGATCCTAATAGTCTAGTTAAATCTTTTGCCCACATTACAATAAATTAAAATTGGTTTTTTTTTATCCAATTTTGATGAATCGACCCAAATAACAATGCCCCGGCCTATGTCCATTGCTCCAATTTCCCCCCAAAAAATCTTAGACGCATGCTGCATCAATATCTAAAATCTACTGTTGAAGACGAAAAACGAGAAATCACAAGTGTTCCCCTTCACCACAACGACAATGCTTTTGTAGTATCAACGACCAATGGACATTACATCAGCGACAACCATTGATTGTTTTCGATGCGAACTCATCCACAGCGACAACGCATGAAGGAGACGTCGTCCCCTCCTCAATACTAGTGCCTATTTATAATATAGATTTCACTTAGAGAAGAAAATATCACAATCTGAAAATAACTATTTCTTTTCCTTGGATAAAGACACTAATCTAAAAGGACTCCTCACTTTAGTTCTAATCCAAACCAAAGTCTCTCATATATTAAGGGCATATGAATGGCACACGCTTGATACGTTCTGATTTAATGAACAAATAATATTGGGATTGAATCAAAGAATCAATGTAATAATATTTGGATCTTCAAAGAATGATCTATGTAATCAAAATAACGTTCAAACACACTTTTGGATTTGCTATAGGGTGTATGTTTATAATGGGTAGTGTTTGGGAAGAAAATAAACTCAAAATCAACTTGAAAATTGAATTTTAATGTTCCTCGGATAATCATGCCGTTCAAGTGACGGTGGATATTTTTATCATAACTTTCTCCCTCGATGTCCGATTGAGATGATTCAATGGTGTTGTAAAGCTAACTCAAAATGCAACAATTCTTCTGAAAATAGCTTTTTCAAATATGAATGTTTTCTATGTGAAAAATGTATCGTTACTTGTGACTAAGAATTTAGAGCAACTTCTAATTGAATTCCATTGATTACATGTGATATTCTCATACATATTTAACTCCTCCAAGTACTATTACCAACTCCAAACTATTTTTACTATAATTAGGACTCAATAACTCTTATTTTGACTTTGATTACAACTTGATAAACTCCTAATACAATTCAATTAGAACATTATTTTGATTATGGAAATTGCCAATTAAAAATTTAGAAATTGTCCATTATATTATTTGGTCCTAACAGTCTGGTTAAAACTTTAGCCCACATTACAATAAATTAAAATTGGGGTTTTTTACAACCTGGCCGTATGTCCATTGCTCCAATCTTTCCGTGAAAAATCTTAGACACCTATTGCATCAATAGCTGAAATCTACTGTTGGAGCCTAAAAAGGAAAAATCGCAAGAGTTCCCTTCAACAAAACGACGGTGCTTTTGTAGCAGCAACGCCCAATGGGCGTTACATCAACGACGCCCATCAGTTGTTGTCGACGCGAACTCATCCACAACGGCAGTGCCTGAAGGAGACGTCATCCACTCCTCTGATTTCTCCTTTTTTTTCAAGGATTTTATAACTCAGGTCCTGTTAAAGAAGGTGGAGTTTGGTCTTTTAAGCATAATTGCATCTTAGGTCCTCTAAATAAAAACTCTAGACTAAGTCCTTCGAGTTAAAATTGCACAATATGTCATTTATATCAAAATTGCAACAACAATCCGAACTAAAAATAAACCCTAAATCTATTGCAAAAATTGAAATCAAAGAGGTTGTAATCCACCCTTCTTCTCATATGACTCAATACTAAATTACATGATCACCACGAAAATTCTAAGGCGAAAAATTCATTCAATAAAACATCATTCATCTGGGGCCTATTTGGGCTGGATTAAAATATGATTTTAATCAAAGTCAAAGTCAAACAATCAATATTAATCACATCTTTTATGGGTCCCACAACTTTTCAACCACACATTTCAAAATTTTTTTATCACAATCTACTAAAAATCTAATTTTAATCTCCACCAAACACCCTCTTAATAACATTATAAATCACATAATCATAATAGTGCACTTTCTAATACTTGCATGAACAAAAATTATTTAATTTTTGAAACTTGAAATCATATCAAAATCAATGGCTCTGATACCGATTGTCAGAGAAAATAGAATTTTATTATATCCATAATTGTCAGACTTCGACCCGGACAATGTAGCGGGTCAATGGGTTTGTGGTTCAACCGGTGACCCGATGGTTCAACCGGCGGGTCATTGCATAAAAACCTATAAAAAAATATAAAGTATAAATTTTTTTAGAGGCAAAATTAAAATTTTTAATTTATTTTTCACTAATTATTTAGATCTATAAAGTAAAGTAAAAATATTGGACCAAAGTTTTTTAAAAGAATATTTTTATAAAAGCTATAAATGATTCATTATTTAGATTTAAGTTATTGCACACAAGTAATAATAAAGTACTTTTGTGGTCAAGTGATAAGGAACCCTTTATATTTCTTAGAGTTCCAAGGTTCAATTCCCTTGGATCCAAAAACTTGTAAAAAGATTTCAAAACTCAATCAAACTTGTAACCCGGACCTGACTTGGACACGGTAAATCACCGGATAACTCGATCAAAGCTCGATTTTAATCGAGTGAAGTGCATTTCTATCAATTTAATTTGTCTGGATCGGTCGGGCCAGTTTTTATAACTGTGATTAAATCATGTAAGGACAAGAATATAATAATTTTGGAAGATCGATAAACATATGGGTATTTTAGGAATTACCTTTGAAGTGTGTGTTAAAAAATATTCCTTCAATCTTTAGATAGTCTTGATTCCACCTTCAAGTTTCCTTCGTATTTGATCTTCTTGATTTATCTTCGAACATTTTGGTCTTCTCCGATGTTCTTCAAAAACTCAAAATTATAGAGAAATAATATGTGTGAGCACAACAAGAATTCATTAATTGAACCATAATTAAACCTCAATACTAGTAACTATTACCAATTTATAATATAGATTTCACTTGGAGAAGAAAATATCACAATCTGAAAATAACTTTCTTTTCCTTGGATAAAGATGCTAATCTAAAAGGACTCTTCATTTAGTTCTAATCCAAACCAAAGTTTCTCATATATTAATGGCACACGCTTGATACGTTCCAATTTAATTAGTTAATCCTTCTTAAGTTAATAATAAATTTGCTCCGATTTTTAGTTATAATGCATTTTCCAATTATACATTAATCTTCAACCTTATTTTCACTCATGAACTTCAAGTTGGTAATCAAGTCCATTATCCGCCCATGATCTACGTACAACACTCGCTTCATCAATTGTTGAACATATGCCAAACGAAAAATCCAAATTTGATTAGATGAGAACCAACAATAAGAGTTCATATGAATAAATATCTCCACTTTATCAAGAACCCATAAATACTATCCTGTTATTTCTATTTATAATTTAAACCATTTCTACACACTATTCAAACATGCTTTAAAATAAGTAGGATAGTGCCCTTTATGACATCTTCGGATAGCCTTAAAGAGGGAAAAAATACTAAAATTCTTTGTCCAATTACTACATATCCAACATGATGCTAATGCAGCAAGTTGTTAGGCTTTCCTACTGTTCTTGTTCGGCCAGCCGTCTCAAAATAACGACCACAAAATTTTTCAATATAAATGTAAATAAGGATCACAAGTACAATAATTCAAACAGTTTTCAGTTCATCCTATCAAGATGGCCATTGGCCTCTGAAAGCATCTCAGCATCCAAGTATTTCAAAATAAGATTACATCAAGATGGTCCTAATTTATCACTAAAAATATCTCTATTTCGGAGGAAGAGGAAAAGATTAAATTTACATCTGAGTTGTTATAGAAATTCACACAGAACAAATCAGTAGCCAAGAACTTGCATGAAAAGTCCTTAATAATTTAACTACCACCATATTCCTCAACTACCAAACTTTTGAACATATTGGCAATTTCTTTTGTATAATAACAATTAACAATTTATTTTTTATTTTTTAATTTTTACTTTTTACAAGGAACCACAACCCTTAATACTCCAACTACCAATTTTTTTTTTTTTTCTTTTTTTCATAAATAAGTTTTAATAACAAGTCCAAAATTTCGTTAGTCCAACTAACACATATTGCCTTACATCGCTCTATATATACATATTTGTCTGGATAAGAAACGTCCCAACTAAACAAAAGCAAGATGAAAGGTGGAAATCAACAAATAAAAAATCACCAATTCTAACATTCACACGGAACCAATCATTTTCATTCTTTTACCCATTTTTAATTACACATTTTTTAATAAAATAATATTTTCTATCACATCAATAATTTTTCATTCTTTTTCAACAACACATTCTTCATTAATCTACTATTTCATAATACACTCTTCCAAAATATTGAATTTCATGCACCATAAAGTAGTATGGTATTTATAGTTTTTTTATCCCATTATTTTTAAAATACATTTTCTCCCTTCTTTTTAAAAATATATTTTTTCAATAAAATAATATTACACGAAAAACTCAAAAATCTTTTTAATTTTTAATCACACATTCTCCATCAATCTAATAATTAAAAATGCATTTTTAGAATAACGTCAAAACATGCACTCACTAAAACCGAACTGAATTTCAAGCCACGCGACGTTAAGAGGTTTAAATTCGATGGAAATTAAAATCAATTTTTAATAAATTTTGATAACAATCAATGAAGCATATAATTAAAAAAAAAATGTAAATTCATTAAAATTAATTATTAAAGCTTGAAATCCTTTATTTCAAGCATAAGAAAACTTTGTTTGTGGTCACATAATAATTTTTAGATTAAAACATCTGATTGAGTAATGGGGGGGCCGGAGAGGTCACAAAACCTTAATTTCACTCATTAAATGGGCACGTGATTGGGCACAATTGTTGTTGGAAGCATTTTCATGCAAAAACGATTTGCATGTGACTTTGTCTTTTCATATTTTATTTCTTTTTTTATATAACAAAATCAACTTTCAATATTAGCCTCGGTTTGATCCCAATTATTTGTGATTATAATTTTTGAAATAATATATTTTTGAATAATGTGATTAAAAAATAAGACAAAGTTTTGATTTTAAGTGTAATATTATTTAATTGGAAAATGTTTGGTTAATAAAAAGAGAGAAAAATATATTTTATTTTTAAATTGGGGCTTAATTTCTCTGTAATGAATCCTATAAATTACCTTGAGAAACCTGAACACGTGGTGGACCTAAAATTTAATACCATAAAATATCACAAACATCGAAAGTTATTTTCTTTTAGATCTTGTTTGATTGCAAAGTATGTGGACCGCTGATTTTGGTCCTTCAATAGATTCGAGTATTCTTTTCGTTCTATTATAGATATAAAAATAATGGTCAAATCGAATTCAATTGTCATGCATAACAAAAAAAAAAAAAAAAATGGTCAAATCGAATTCAATTAGTATACAAGGACTATGTTTGAGCCCTATTTTTCTTAAAATTCATAAGTTTAAAAATTCATTTTCTCAAAATAATTTTATACGTAAATACAAAACTTTTAAACCATATATTTTTCAATAAGTCATTACTCCAAAATCTATTTTTCTCCAAAAAATGGGTCTCAAACGGATTTAATGAAAAATGACCTTCTTTAATACTCTTTGCTAGATGACATTCTACCGACGATGACTCGGAAAACACGTTTCTTGCAGTACATAAATAAAAAATAAAGGAATTAAAAGTGTATATTTTTATACATAAATAATAACTTTATGAAAAATCCAGTTGATTCATGATCTCTCTGTTTCACACACACACACACACACACACACACACAAAAATAGTAGCTTGTGGTCCACATACTTTTTCTCCTAGGCAAGTGATCGTGAAAGTTGTAACCTTCAGTGAAAATTATACAATTCGGAGCAGATCAAGAAAATCTTAAATAATATATATGAACAAATGCTTAACATCAATAATGATCCAAGGACTAGTTGGATTCCTAACCATCTATTAAGCCCGACAAATTGGGCTCAACCCAGTGCACTTGAAAGACTATTCAGGCCCAAGCTCTTAAGCCCATTACTCGAGCAGGTTTTGTTTTGTTCTTCTTTTGTATCGATAAATATCTTTTATTAAGATTTAGGTTTACATTTTAAAAGGTTGATATTATTAAAATGAATAGATCAAACTCTTGTATTCTAGTTAATACTGGAATATGTATTAGTTTTGATGTTCTTCTACATTGACATCTTTTTTGGTGTTTTGATTTGGTCGAATAGATCAATTTGACATCATTCAATTACGTTTCAGACTAAGAGTAAAAAATAAAAATGAATGGTTAGTGGGTTCGGGAGGACCGGTTGGGGGTTGAGCTAGGCAAATTGTGGAGCATCTTTTCTTATCTTTTTCATTCTCCGTTTTTATTTCACCTAATATGCACATATTTTCCTTTTTTTTTTTTTCATCAATAAGTTTTATTAATGAGTCCAAATTTTCGTTACGAAATATGAAAGGACCAAGCCGTCATCGTTTTAAAATGGGAAAGCGAAAAAATAAAGAAATATGAAATCACATAGCAGATCAAATGTTTGGCTCTTTTTATGGGATGCCAAAATCTTTTCTTTGACATTTCTAATCTCACTTCAATTCTAGAAAATTTGACTTTGCGTGAACATGAAATCCACGTGACTAATCTCTTTCTCTGATTATCGATTCTCTAAGACAACACATCGCTCTATATATACAGATATATGTCTGGATATATAAGAAATATACTAATTAAGCAAAATGGATGGTAAAAAGCAACAAAAGCATTTTGTTCTAGTACATGGTGTTTGCCATGGAGCTTGGTGCTGGTACAGGCTACAATCCCTGCTGGAGATGGAGGGCCACCGTGTCACAGCGATTGACCTTGCAGCCTCCGGCACCAACCCGAAAAAACTAGATGAGCTTCGCACATTTTCCGACTATACACAGCCATTATTCGAGGTAATGGAGTCGATTCCACCAGACGAAAAGGTAGTTCTAGTTGGACATAGTCTTGGTGGCATGAACATGGCTTTTGCAATGGAGAAATATCCTCACAAGATTTCTGTTGCTGTTTTTATTACGGCTATCATGCCTGATACTGTACATAGGCCAAGCTATTTTATGGAACAGGTAAAATTTTGTCTGCAATTAGAGATAGTTTATTATCCTATAATTAAAATTTTAAAGGACTAAAATGGAATTAAAATTTTTGGCTACTCGCCAACACATGCTCCTTGAGTTTATTCTAATCACCAAACAAGGAACAAATATTTAGTACACTCAATGAGTTCGAAAGGCCTAGGAAGAGAATATAATTGATAGTTGGGAGTTGTAGACTTGCAATGGTCTATGTTATACGAGAGTTTTTGAGTCATAAATGTTTATGTTTTGAAAATCGAAATTATTTGTAAACTAGGAAACATGTCGAAAATTCAAAAAATAATGACACTTAGCACCTACTTGACAACCATTATTGAGGGAAATTATGTTTTGAATAGTAATTTTTAAAAGATGTGTAGTTAAGTAGTAAGAAAAAATTTTGAATTTATGTGTAGAATATTTTATTATGTGAATGTGTGGTTGAAAATAAGTATGCAAAAACAAGCCTTTCGAAAAAAATGATTATCAAACAGGGGGTTAATTTGTTTTCACTTGTTTTAATAAAATGTGGAAATTTATGAAATTCAAAGAAAGCCTTTGCCTTTAATTCAACATTTTTTTTATTAGAAATTGTATTGCGAATTTCGTTCAACAAAAATATTAACACAATTTCAGGCTTTAACCATCCGAAAAAGATCAACAAGTATCTAGAAATAACATTATTTAATTAAAAAAACTAACGAAAACAAAGATGACAAATTATTTTGAAGCAAATTTATTTGAGAAAACAAAGTGATTTTCTTTTTGTTGATAAATTTCATTTAATTTTTTTTTCGTTTGGTAGGAAGATTCTATGGACAATCAAATCTTTCCATTTGGTAAACCCGAAGATCATCTAGTAGCAATGCTCTTTGGTCCACAGTACACATGATCCAAGTTATATCAACTATGCCCTTATGAGGTAACAAATATTATAGAGTGGAACCAACGGTTAAAAAAAAAAAAAAAAATTGAGGCAATTTGAAAGATTATTTTTTTTATGGTTTTTATGAATCAAGATGATAAAATCAGTGCACTACCAGGTTTTTCAAGTTGAATTTCAATTAACTTAAAAAATTATATGCCTGAAATAAAAATGTAGAAATTTAAAGTTTAATGAGAAATTAACTAAGGAAAAGTTGAGTGACCAACAAGTATTTTCAATCCATTATGGTAGGATGTGGTGTTAGCAAAAGCGTTGATGAGGCCAGGCTGCACTTTTTTGGAAGACTTGTCAAAGCAGAGTGCGTTTTCCGATGAAAGATATGGATATATAAAGCGTGCTTATATCATACCCGCTCAAGATAAAACCATAAAAATAGAGTTTCAACGCTGGTTAATTGAAAATGATGGAGCGGCAATAGTGAAAGAGATAAAAGACGCCGACCACATGGCAATGATCTCAAAACCCCATGAACTCTGCCAATATCTATTGGATATAGCTTGGGAAGGCAAAGGCCCACGTCCCTGCCCAGCTGAGGATTTTATCGCCCATTCCCTGCCTCAATCCTTGCTTAAAGAGGTGTGGCACGAGATGGGACGTGGTGATGCAACCTCCCATCATGTTTACTACCCCATTTACATATTAATTTTATTTTTAATTTCACTTTTATTTTATTTTAAATTCTAGGGTAATTTGAATATCAGCATGGGTGATCGGTTAAGTTAGGCTAGAGGTGATTTTAAACTAATTTTGCATAGGCCCATTAAACCCCCACCCCCGGGTCCCCAAATTTACATCCCCTAGATATAGCAAGCAAATTAAGCCTTGTGTTGTAATAAGTATTTAGGAGTATAAAGCCCCAGCTATATGATTGTTTGTCGTAGGTTTATCCAGCACAATTGTTTCTTGTATATTTTATCTTATTTTGTTTTGTGAGGATTTTTCGTTGTGTATAACAATTCTATAAATATTATGCTCTTTTTTAAATATTCGAAATACTACATATTATGATATAAATTATAAAACCTACTTTCACAGTGAAAAGAATGCAACATGTGATACTATGCAAGTTTACAAAGACTGAGATTCGTTGTAATTGAACAACGACATGTACATGTAACATTAGTAACTTGGGATGTTCATATTATGGAACATATGATGTTCTCATTGGATATTGAATATTACATATAACAACAACGTAATGTTGATTCTCTGGTGTATCCATGCTACGTGAACCAATGTGCATTAACAAGTTTAATGATGACAATTTTAAAAATCAATAAATATGGATGTGATTTATTTTTAAAAGATAGAATATTAAGTGTTTGTTTAACACAATTTATTTGAAATCATTTTTGTTCAAATTCATTTTCAATCAATCTCCTAGTAAAATAATTTTGTACATCATTACAATAAATTAAAATTGGGGTTTTTCACAACCCAGCCGTATGTCCATTGCTCCAATCTTTCTGTGAAAAATCTTAGACACCTATTGCATCAATAGCTGAAATATACTGTTGGAGCCTAAAAAGGAAAAATCGCAAGAGTTCCCCATCACCAAAACGACAGTGCTTTTGTAGCAGCAACGCCCAATGGGCGTTACATCAGCGACGCCCATCAGTTGTCGACGCGAACTCATCCACAATGGCAGTGCCTGAAGGAGACGTCATCCACTCCTCTGATTTCTCCCTTTTTTTTTCAAGGATTTTATAACTCGGGTCCTGTTAAAGAAGGTGGAGTTTGGTCTTTTAAGCATAATTGCATCTTAGGTCCTCTAAATAAAAATTCTAGACTAAGTCCTTCGAGTTAAAATTGCACAATATGTCATTTATATCAAAATTGCAACAACAACTCAAACTAAATATTAACCCTAAATCTATTGCAAAAATTGAAATCAAAGAGGAATATATGGAGTTGTAATCCACCGTTCTTGTCATACGACTCAATACTAAATTACATGATCACCACGAAAATTCTAAGGCGAAAAATTCATTCAACAAAACATCATTCATCTAGGGCCTATTTGGGCCGGATTAAAATTTGATTTTAATCAAAGTCATAGTCAAAGTCAAAGTCAAACAATCAATATTAATCACATCTTTTATGGGTCTCACAACTTTTCAACCACACATTTCAAAAACTTTTATCACAATCTACTAAAAATCTAATTTTAATCTCCACCAAACACCCTCTTAATAACATTATAAATCACATAATCATAATAGTCCACTTTCTAATACTTGCACGAACAAAAATTATTTAATTTTTGAAACTTGAAATCATATCAAAATCAATGGCTTTGATACCGATTGTCAGAGAAAATAGAATTTCATTATATCCATAATTGTCAGACTCGACCCAGACAATGAAGTGGGTCAATGGGTTAGTGGTTCAACCGGTGAGCCAGTGGTTCAACCGGCGAGTCATTGCATAAAAACCTATAAAAAATATTAAGTATAAATTTTTTTTAGAGACAATTAAATTTTTTAATTTATTTTTCACTAATTATGTAGATCTATCAAATAAAGTAAAATATTGGATCAAAGTTTTTTAAAAGAATATTTTTATAAAAGCTATAAATGATTAATTAGTTAGATTTAAGTTATTACACACAAGTAATAATAAAGTACTTTGTGTTCAAGTGGTAAGGAACCCTTTATATTTCTTAGAGTTCCAAGGTTCAATTCCCTTGTTTACAAAAATTTTGTAAAGGGATTTCAAAACTCAATCAAACTTGTAACCCGGACCTGACCTGGACATGGTAAATCATCGGATAACTCGATCAAAGCTCGATTTTAATCGAGTCAAGTGCATTTTTATCCATTTAATTTGTCTGGATCGGTCGGGCCAGTTTTTATAACTGTGATTAAATCGTGTAAGGACAAGAATATAATAATTTTGGAAGATTGATAAACATATGAGTATTTTAGGAATTACCTTTGCAGTGTGTGTTAAAAAATATTCCTTCAATCTTTAGATAGTCTTGATTCCTCCTTCAAGTTTCCTTCGTATTTTTGATCTTCTTGATTTATCTTCAAACATTTTGGTCTTCTCCGATGTTCTTCAAAAACTCAAAATTATAGAGAAATAATATGTGTGAGCACAACAAGAATTCATTAGTTGAACCATAATTAAACCTCAATACTAGTAACTATTACCTATTTATAATATAGATTTCACTTGGAGAAGAAAATATCACAATCTGAAAATAACTCTTTCTTTTCCTTGGATAAAGATGCTAATCTAAAAGGAATCTTCATTTAGTTCTAATCCAAACCAAAGTTTCTCATATATTAATGGCACATGAATGGCACACGCTTGATACATTTCAATTTAATTATTTAATCCTTCTTAAGTTAATAATAAATTTGCTCTGATTTTTATTACAAAGCCATTGGATGGACCGGACAACTCTTGATCGATCGAAATAATTTATTAATCTGGTTCTTTTAAATGAACGATATTACACTCTTAGTCTAATTAAAATACCGAAACTATATATTAACAATAATTACATCATTGACTCATTGTTCTTCCTGTTACCCCGTTGATTACGTTGGTAACATGACCAAAATGCATTTTCCAATTATACATTAATCTTCAACCTTATTTTCTATTTGATGGCCCATGTGATCACATTTAACTACAGAGCTCAGATTTAAACTATCATTTGAAGTTATGATCATGCCTATCAAATAGACTACATGTTTCATATTCAGGGCCGGCCCTGACCCAAGGCTACTAAGGCAGTGGCCTTGGGCCACAAATTTTAAGGGGGCCTCACAAAAAAAAAAAAAAAAAGTCAACTCATTTGGGCCGAAAAAAAGACCACTACTCCCCAGCCCAAAAAGCCCAACCAAAACCCCTTATCTGATCTTCAAGATACAACTGCAGTCTTCCCTCATCTTCGATTCTTCATTCTTCAAGAAATCGGCTCTCCTCTCGCCTCTTCTTCACCCTCTTCACCACTCACCAGTCACCAGCTCGTTCGCCGCCAGCCCGCCTCTTCGCCCGTTCGCCGCCAACCTGCCACCATTCCTAAGTTCTCGGGCCTTCTTCAATCTTCAGACTTCAAGGAATCAAGTTCTTACTTTTTTTTGATTATTTGATACTTTCACACTTTAACACTTAGTTTCTCTTTTAATTGTTAAGATTATTGTGAAATCTGAATTCTGAAATTTGACATTTATTGGAGTCGGAAATTTGGCATTCGGTGATTTAGATTTGATGTTTTATTTTTGTTGTAGGATTTGAGTTTATTTGATACTTTGTTGAATTGATTGTGGGATTTTTAGTGGCTGTGGGATTTGAGTTTAATACTTTAATTGGATCATGATTCATGGATGTAATTGGATTAATTGATTAAACAAACGTGGCTGTCGAATTTATTGCAGCTCATTTATCATTGCTGGGTCAAATGCTTGGATTGCTTATAGAGTATTATTAACTATTCCAAAACTACTAGACCGGTATCGACTCGACTTTGCAAAGGACCTGGATGCATTGCCCGACTGGGTTTGCCTTCAGCTACTGTCTGAACTCAGGAATCAGGCAGTAAAATGTCTTGAGAGAAGAGGAAAACAGCCTCTTTCTACATTAGTACAGGTTATGCCATATAATTACAGTTTCAAGTACCTTGTATATCGATAGACTTTTTCTCCAAAACCATGGCATTTGAACTTCTCAAGGCGCTTTAGTTGGAGATTATATACTTACAGATAATACACTATGCAAATAAATATAGTCTACATTTTTGTTAGTAGCATTAATAAATGAAAGTGCAATGCTGATTCTTGATCATTGCTGAGTACATCAAAACGGTTATCTCATTTCACAGGCTGATATGATTATCATTAATCTTGTTCATTCACCTGATTTACTTTCTTGAATTTGAATTTGTTGATATGATGTGAAGATGAATTGAAAAGGGAATTTAGTAGAATCAGATGAGTCAGGAAAGGGAATAGGTAGACAGTTGTGGTTACAAGTTCTATATCTTACGGTTCTAACGATAAACTAAACAGAGTGACAATTAGGTTAACCAACGAGAATAAATTCTTCTTATTTAATATAAAAGTGTTATTTATTTAAATATTTAAATTTTGCTACACTTGTGAAAAAATGATTATGTTGAAGGGCCTCATCTCAATTAGTCACCTAGGGCTTCTGAATTCTCAGGGTAGGCCCTGTTCATATTCATAATATACGTTCCCCAATTATTTCACTTTATTTCTCAAGGTATTGAGATATTAACCAAGGATTTGATCACAATCATTGATACCTCATGAACTTCAAGTTGGTAATCAAGTCCATTATCCGCCCATGATCTACGTACAACACTCGAGTGAAAATAAGTTTGTGTGGTCAATTTTATAAATTAAATTTTACTTGACCACTTCAAAACATTCCAAAATCTATACTCAATTTTATCACCGAAGTCAAAAATAAAATTTAATAAAATTGAGAAAATCTTATCAAAATAAAGTATTCACCTTTATTTATCAATTGTGGACAATTAAATTTAGATTTAATTATCGGTCGAATCTTTATGTGCTTAAAAACTTAAACACTCAATTTATGATATCAAGACAAGCTCAATTTAATACAAATAATTTATCTAAAAATAAACTAACATTTTAATTGAAAATATCACGAGTAGAAATAAATTTACTTGACTGGCAAACCCTTTTCCAGCAACTAGCCAAAAAGGGGTGTGGGAAGATTCATGAGAGACAATCAATTGATGAGATAAATGCTAAGAGTCACCATGTGATGGTCCATTGACAGTCTGATTGGCTGAAAAAAATCTTCGTGACTGTTCATCACAGCTTGATATTATTTTATTCGCTTCATCAATTGTGAACATATGCCAAACGAAAAATCCAAATTCGATTAGATGAGAACCAAAAATAAGAGTTCATATGAATAAATATCTCCACTTTATCAAGAACCCATAGATACTATCCAGTTATACATCACTTATTTCTATTTATAATTTAAACCATTTCTACACACTATTCAGACATGCTTTAAAATAAGTAGGATAGTTATGACAGTTTTCAGTTCATCCTATCAAGATGGCCATTGGCCTCTGAAAGCATCTCAGCATCCAAGTATTTCAAAATAAGATTACATCAAGATGGTCCTAGTTTATCACTAAATCCACCCTATCAAGGGTGGAAATTCAGATAAAAATATCTCTATTTCGGTGGAAGAGGAAAAGATTAAATTTACATCTGAGTTGTTATAGAAATTCACACAGAACAAATCAGTAGCCAAGAACTTGCATGAAAAGTCCTTAATAATTTAACTACCAAACTTTTAAACATATTGGCCATTTCTTTTGTATAATAACAATTAACAATTTATTTTTTATTTTTTAATTTTTACTTTTTTACAAGGAACCACAACTCTTAATACTCCAACTACCAATTTTTTTTTTCTTTTTTTCATAAATAAGTTTTAATAACAAGTCCAAATTTTCGTTAGTCCAACTAACACGTGCTTAGTTTTCTCTTTTGTTCTGCCACCACATATTGCCTTACGTCGCTCTATATATACATATTTGTCTGGAAATCAACAAATAAAAAATCACCAATTCTAACATTCACAGGGAACCAATCATTTTCATTCTTTTACTCATTTTTAATTACACATTTTTTAATAAAACTAGGTGCAAGCAACGTGCAATGCACGTTGACTTAGTTTATATTTAATAGTTTTGTTTAAAAATTAATTTGTTATTAATAAAGATGTAATTTTTTTTGGTTAATTAAATAATTAATGATGTAATGTTTATGTAATTGATAAATACTTAAATAAAGTGTTTCTCTCTGTCATCTCAAACTCAAAATCACAAACAGAAAACTCAAGGTATGTTAAGGGGTAAGAAGATGAGTTTACTTAGACTCCGTTTGATTCTCATTAATGTAGAATGAGAATGAAAAATATAGTTGTTATTGGACCCCACACAAGAGATAGAAATTCAAAATTGATAGATTGATGTGATGGATAACGGTCATATTTTGCATTTTAATGGGTTTTTAATGAGAAACAAACGAAGGCTTAAACTTTTTGCATGGCTTAAGTCTTTACTCTTTTTTAAATAATAATGTAATTCATTTTATCGTTAAAGTATGATATATATTACGATAATATATGTATATCATGTGTTAGACTTAGTATTGGTAAGTGACGGGTAAATTTTCGAGGACGAAAATATTTTAAGGGGGTGAAAATGTAATACCCCGAAAATTTTCATAAAATATAATTCAATTTTTATATACTATATTTTAATATTTTGAAAGTTATGGACTAAATGATACATTTATCAAATTATATTTTATTTGTGTCAAATATTTAGATATTGATAGAGTTATCTTAAATATATAAATATTGGTCTCGTTGGATAAATCGTAATTAGATACATAAATCATATTCGAGAAAAAGTCGATTCGGATAAGTTAACTCCAAGATATTTTAGTTTGAAGGAATTATCAAAAGCTAATTTATTTTTATTATTATTTAATTATAATTTTGAAAGTAAGGGGTGGTGAAAAAAGATTTTCCATTAAAACAAGAAATTACGTTAGTTTTTCCGTTAAATCAAGAAATTCCGTTAGTTTTTCCGTTAAACCAACATATTCCGTTAAATAGCCACTTTTTATATATAGAAAGATAATATTTTCTATCACGTCAATAACTTTTCATTCTTTTTCAACAACACATTCTATTTCATAATACACTCTTCCAAAATAATGTGACTCGGACACGCCTTATATTGAATTTCATGCACCATAAAGTAGTATGGTATTTATAGTTTTTTTATCCCATTATTTTTAAAATACATTTTCTCCCTTCTTTTTAAAAATATATTTTTTCAATAAAATAATATTACACGAAAAACTCAAAAATCTTTTTAATTTCTAATCACACATTCTCCATCAATCTAATAATTAAAAATGCATTTTTAGAATAAAAAGGAGGCTCAAACGTCAAAACATGCACTCACTAAAACCGAACTGAATTTCAAGCCACGCGACGTTAAGAGGTTTAAATTCGATGGAAATTAAAATCAATTTTTAATAAATTTTGATAACAATCAATGAAGCATATAATTAAAAAAATGTAAATTCATTAAAATTAATTATTAAAGATGATTAATTGATGGGACCACCGGCAGTAGTAAATTTGGGCGTGACCTGACCTGAGACTCTAGGTGGACCACCCTATCTGGTGTTTTTATTTGGCTTTGCGTGAACATGAAATCCACGTACTTTTTCTCCTAGGCAAGTGATCGTGAAAGTTGTAACCTTCAGTGAAAATTATACAATTCGGAGTAGATCAAGAAAATCTTAAATAATATATATGAACAAATGCTTAACATCAATAATGATCCAAGGACTAGTTGGATTCCTAACCATCTATTAAGCCCGACAAATTGGGCTCAACCCAGTGCACTTGAAAGACTATTCAGGCCCAAGCTCTTAAGCCCATTACTCGAGCAGGTTTTGTTTTGTTCTTCTTTTGTATCGATAAATATCTTTTATTAAGATTTAGGTTTACATTTTAAAAGGTTGTGTTTTCGCGTGTTTTCCAACCCGTCAACAATTACAAGAAAAGGATCAGACGATTGTGTAAGGAACAAATCTCTTGAGACAAAGTCCCAAAAAGGGGTGCGTTTACTAGTGAAAAGTTACAATTGGAAAGTAGACAAAACGCCTCTAAGGGGTGCAAGCACACGAGTACTGAGAAATGATTAAATTTAAACTAAGGAAATGAAAATTACATATTCTCTTGTCGAGAGTTTTTGATTCCGGGTTCCTTTCTTCTACAACTTCACTTCTTTTTATACTTTCCGGGCGTCTTTTGGTTAACG
Organism: Fraxinus excelsior; assembly: GCA_019097785.1. Lineage (NCBI taxonomy): Eukaryota > Viridiplantae > Streptophyta > Magnoliopsida > Lamiales > Oleaceae > Fraxinus > Fraxinus excelsior. The sequence continues at coordinate 7,172,239 of CM032636.1, forward strand.
AAACTATTTGGAACTGCTCCATTACCTTCGTGACTATCCGCTTCTTCAGTGAGAAACTGCTTATTGGGGAGAGGTTACTTAGTAACTGTTGTCACTACTCTTGCCTTTTAACTACCCGTTTCTGGATCGTGGGGGCGTGCCGAATTTACTTGACAACTGCTGAATTGGATAAACTACACCTTTTAAACTTGTCTGATTCTGGGCGACTTGAGAGTTTGGGTGATAGTGAGGCTATCGCTCTGGGCGATTGTGCAGTACTTCACTCGTTCAGCCTCTGGGCGTCCTACGGGCTTGGGGCGATGATACTCCTTCGCTCTCGGGCTTCCAATATTCAGGTCTTTTCTCAGGTTTCCAGATTGGGCTTTTCTTCTTGGGCCTTTTAATTGATTTCCATTGGGTCTTCATCTTGGGTTTCTCAATTGGACTTCCCTTTGATTTTGGGCTGCATTTTTAGTGTGTCAACAATTACCCCCCAATATGGCAGAATTAATACTAATCATTAATTTTGTCATATTTACTCTGTATCTTTTTCGCAACATTTGAACTTCCCCAGAATTTCAATCATCACGTACTTTTACCGCCTGAAGGATTGCGACATTACAGACCCTTAAAACCCAAAAGTACACGGCATTCTTAGTTACGTCTCTGCAGTCTTACGCTTCTCCCTCGCCATTTCAATGTTCACCTTCTTGTCTCCGTGCTACGTTTCGTCAACAGACCTTACCCAACTTACATTCTGTAACGAATGGCCACTTCAAGAACTCAGTCCGATGCTGCCCTTAGCTTTGAGGACTTCCAAGACCTCCTTACCAAGCCATACATAGATTCAAACCCTCTTTCGCGGGTTGGTCCCAACATTGATGAGTTTTTCCTGGCTCCATCTTTTGTTGATGCTGAATCGGTCGAGAAGACTGCGGCGGGCCAGCTGTTCCCTTGCGCTGAAACCCTTCCATTTCTGAGTTCTCTACTGTTGAAGGCCATCTGCGATAAAGGTATTCGTACTTGGCCCAAAGCTGATTCTGGTTTTCGTAGGTGGCATGCACGCATGGTGAATCATGGCCCCACCAAATCAATTTTTGAACGTGCGAGAATTTTGGACCTATTGGAAATTACCCTTAATCCTCCCGTATACGACTCAGCGCTTTTTCCAATCGCCCTGAGCTTTTGGTCTTCTGAGTACAATGTCTTTGTTTTTCCTTGCTTCCCGTTGTCCATTACTCTAAGGGATGTTGGGGCCCTAGTGAACCTTCCTCCTTTGGGCGATACCATTTCTCCCGGCATGGTGGTTTCCGCTGGCAGTGTTCCCCCCAAGTTTGATAAGAAGATGTGTGAATCTTACTCGGCTATGCAGAGTGCTTTTGTTGGTCTTGCTTCTGAGCCTAATCATGTTGAGCGGGTAGCTTTCCTTCAAGTTTGGCTCTGTAAATACATTCTTTGCATCCCTAGTTTGAAACCTTCTACGAGTTACCTGCCTTTAACGCATGCATTGGCCCGTGGCAAGCCTTTGAATCTGTGTTCTTTCTTTTTAGCCGCTCTTTATAGGGGTTTGGCTTTGCTCCAATTTCAATTAAGGACTGGTGTGTCCCCTACTGACAGTGGGCCTCTTTGGTTTGCTCAATTATGGCTGAGAGCATATTTTCCTTCTTTTGGGGCTCCATCTATTTGCAATACTTTTGCCACCTGTTACGGGTTGGCCATAGACTCCTTGAATCCAATAAACATGTCTAGGAGAGACATCTTTTCATTCTTTTATACCTTAAATTCCGTTTCTTCCTTTTTCCCTTTTCCTACTCATCTGACTCCCAACTACGTGCATATTCCTTCTGGAGTGATTGACTCTTTACCCATTTGGGTTCAGTTTCTGGCTGGAAAAGAGTTGTTCTATGACATTGTCACAGGAACCAATGCTAAGGTTGTGGTAGAGATTTACACTCCCCATTTCTTTGCTCGCCAACTGGGTTTCGGCCAGACCAGCCCGTCCCTCTTTTCTATTCCAAAAATCTGACCGACCGTTTTTATACTCTTAATAAAGCAGACGTTGCAACTATAGAGGCCCATAACTGCGTTTTGGCGGACGCATTTTCGCTAGCCCTTTTCATTTTAGTTCCGCTATTCATCCCTTTTTTGAGCAACTCTGGCCGTCGTGAAACGTAGGCTATTTACAGCTGACGCTACTACTGCCTTTCATTTGCTGGATCGGCCAAGTGCTTCTTCCACTTCTCCTCTTTTAGTTACTCCTATATCGATTAGGAGTCCCTTCTCCACCTCCCGCTCTAAAGATCTTATTCTTTCTCCCGCTTCTCCATCTGCCAAAGCTATTGCTGCCAAGGGTGTATTAGGCCGAAAACGGCCGGCTTCAGCATCCCCTGTTTTACAGGCTGATGACGATGATGATGATGATGACACCCCCTTATCTTCAGGAGAAAGGTAATCCATATTTGTATATTCGCGGATATGTTCTTCTGTATACTAATGGTTTACCTGAATTTTTCAGAAGAGTTCATCTTCTCTTTCCAAGGCTATAGTTTTAACAGACTCTTCCTCACATTTTTCTGTCGAAGCTGCGTCGCCCAGGCGTCAAGTTCCAATACCCTTATCACCAACAAATCCTCCTTCCCAGGGTGCCGATCCCCCAAGCGTGGAATTAGAAGGTAATGCTTACCTTTGATGCCTTGGCCCTTCTTTATTGCTGCTGGCTCATTGATTTACTGCGGTGTGAAACATGCAGAGATTCCTATAGCTTCGTCCAGTGGGAAAGGTCCTTCCTGCCCAGCTAAAGGGAAATCTCCCCAAGTGATGGAGGAAATAAGGGGGGTGCCTGAATTTCCCCCTACTGCCGATGAAGTTTTTGTTTTTTACTTCGCTCTTATTTTTTGTTCTGATTTGTTGTATCGAAGATCTTCAATATTGGTAACCTCCTTTGCAGGGATCTAATAGCATCATTAGTTCTATCCAAGACTTACTCACCTCTTGGGCACGCATGAAAACATCATCTGCGCCATCCACCACCCCCTGCGAACGAGAATATGACATTTCTCAAACAGGCATTGTTTGAGTATGTCTCCTTTATGGATGTGGAGGTTGGCCGCGCCAGCGCTGCTCATCAAAAGGCCAAGCTAGATACGTTGAGCGCGAACCTACTGCAGGCACTTTCGCTCCCATCGCCAAGCATTTCCGCTGATTTTAAGGTGAAGTTAAGGGTTCTTCATGCCGACGTTGTTTCTTTGCTGGCCAAAAACGCAGAATTGAAGGCCAGAAGTGCTCAATATCTCCGCGCTTCTTCTGATAAAGAATCCTTACTTCAGGAAATTGACAAGAACCGGGTTGAATTGACTGAGGTTTCTTCAGAGCTGGTAGTGGAGGATTCCTTAATATTGAGCCTGGCTGCGAGGATAAAAGAGCTACAAGCGAAAATGGATGACTGTAGGGCGAGGATGGCTACCAAGAGGCGTACTGCATCCTAAGGAATCGCTAGGACCAATTCTCTATTGGAGCAGTACAAAAAGTTGGAGGTTGATGATGACTTAGTGAAAGAATTAGGCATCCTTTCCTCTAGGCAGAGCGAAGAGTGGGATAAACTTGTCTGATTCTGGGTGACTTGAGAGTTTGGGCAATAGTGAGGCTATCACTCTGGGCGATTGTGCAGTACTTCACTCGTTCAGCCTCTGGGCGTCCTACGGGCTTGGGCGATGATACTCCTTCGCTCTCGGGCTTCCAATATTCAGGCATTTTCTCAGGTTTCCAGATTGGGCTTTTCTTCTTGGGCCTTTTAATTGATTTCCCTTGGGTCTTCATCTTGGGTTTCTCAATTGGACTTCCCTTTTATTTTGGGCTGCATTTTTAGTGTGTCAACAGGCTGATATTATTAAAATGAATAGATCAAACTCTTGTATTCTAGTTAATACTGGAATATGTATTAGTTTTGATGTTCTTCTACGTTGACATCTTTTTTTGTGTTTTGATTTGGTCGAATAGATCAATTCGACATCATTCAATTACATTTCAGACTAAGAGTAAAAAATAAAAATGAATGGTTAGTGGGTTCGGGAGGACCGGTTGGGGGTTGAGCTAGGCAAATTGTGGAGCAGTGAAGATGGATAGATCTTTTCTTATCTTTTTCATTCCCCGTTTTTATTTCACCTAATATGCACATATTTTCCTTTTTTTTTTTTCATCAATAAGTTTTATTAATGAGTCCAAATTTTCATTACGAAATATGAAAGGACCAAGCCGTCATCGTTTTAAAATGGGAAAGCGAAAAAATAAAGAAATATGAAATCACATAGGAGATCAAATGTTTGGCTCTTTTTATGGGATGTCAAAATCTTTTCTTTGACATTTCTAATCTCACTTCAATTCTAGAAAATTTGACATTGCGTGAACATGAAATCCACGTGACTAATCTCTTTCTCTGATTATCGATTCTCTAAGACAACACATCGCTCTATATATACAGATATATGTCTGGATATATAAGAAATATACTAATTAAGCAAAAGAAAAATGGATGGTAAAAAGCAACAAAAGCATTTTGTTCTAGTACATGGTGTTTGCCATGGAGCTTGGTGCTGGTACAGGCTACAATCCCTGCTGGAGACGGAGGGCCACCATGTCACGGCGATTGACCTTGCAGCCTCCGGCACCAACCTGAAAAAACTAGATGAGCTTCGCACATTTTCCGACTATACACAGCCATTATTCGAGGTAATGGAGTCGATTCCACCAGACGAAAAGGTAGTTCTAGTTGGACATAGTCTTGGTGGCATGAACATGGCTTTTGCAATGGAGAAATATCCTCACAAGATTTCTGTTGCTGTTTTTATTACGGCTATCATGCCTGATACTGTACATAGGCCAAGCTATTTTATGGAACAGGTAAAATTTTGTCTGCAATTAGAGATAGTTTATTATCCTATAATTGAAATTTTTAAGGAACAAAATGGAATTAAATTTTTTTGCTACTCGCCAACACAAAATTTATTATCCTATAATTAGTTTATTCTAATCACCAAACAAGGAACAAATATTTAGTACACTCAATGAGTTCGAAAGGCCTAGAAGAGAATATAATTGATAGTTGGGAGTTGTAGACTTGCAATGGTCTAGGTTATACGAGAGTCATAAATGTTTATGTTTTGAAAATCGAAATTATTTGTAAACTAGGAAACATGTCGAAAATTCAAAAAACAATGGCACTTAGCACCTACTTGACAACCATTATTGAGGGAAATTATGTTTTGAATAGTAATTTTTAAAAGATGTGTAGTTAAGTAGTTAGAAATTTTTCTGAATTTATGTGTAGAATATTTTATTCTGTGAATGTGTGGTTGAAAATAAGTATGCAAAAACAAGCCTTTTGAAAAAAATGATTATCAAACAAGGGCTTAATTTGTTTTCACTTGTTTTAATAAAATGTGGAAATTTATGAAATTCAAAGAAAGCCTTTGCCTTTAATTCAACATTTTTTTATTAGAAATTGTATTGCGAATTTCGTTCAACAAAAATATTAACACAATTTCAGGCTTTAACCATCCGAAAAAGATCAACAAGTATCTAGAAATTGTTGGGAACGTACTTAATCATGCGCAGCGGAAGTAAAGCAAATTTCGATTCCCAAACAGGATCTGCTTTATGTTTAGATAGAAACTGTGATAGAAATAATACATTTGATGAATTCTGCAAACTCTTTTGCTGATTCACGAACTCTAATGATCACGATCTACAATACAAGCTGTCCAATTGTCCAGCCTCCAATGGCGATCCACACAGAGAATAAGAATGACAGCTAGGGTTTTCTTTTCTCGTGCTAGCAAGAATAATGAAAATTTCATTAGGTTTTTCAAACCCTAACAGCCTATTAATACAAGTCCAAACGGGCTGGCCTATCTCTTAACTTAACCCGGTCCAACATTTAATTAATCAAATTAATTAAATCCAGTCCATGAATTAATTAATCAAATTAATTAATTCGGGTCTATTAATAAGCAACCCAATTAATTAATTATCCAATACTTGTCAATTAATTAATTGGTAAATCTCATTCTTCTAGTTCTCTTTTGTGTGTGACCCATTAGGTTCTCGATCACGATGTCTAACGACGTAAATTATTACTTTGATCTAATCACAATTGATAAATTAAAATACCCCTTTTAATTTATCATCAATTCACATTCGTCGTCCCAGATTGACATCAGCAATGTATTAGGGCAATACATGTGACGGGAAATGTCACGGGCATGACAAAACCAAACTTGTTCGTTTACCGTGAAACTATAATCCCTTCATCAATATGATCCGATCAATCACGAGATATGGACGTGTGTCAATCTCAATTATCGATCATATTTTTTTATCCTACTGTTAAGTCAATGTAAGTCGAAAACTCTTTTTCGACTTACGAGTTCACCTTGGTCAAGGATTTCATTATCAACTTAACTGGATGAAATGTAGATCATAATCTCTTACTATCTAAGAGTGGCGAATCTTCTATTGAGCATTCACAACCTTAATATGATTCTTGACATACCCGAACGATGCCGTATTAGCGACCCTTGACAGAGCAACATTCGACATCACCAAAGCATGATTGTCCTCACATAAGGCACTATGATGACCTCAAGTCAAAAGGACCAATTCCACTACCGAACGTTAGAGATTAACCACTGACACTCTGATAGTTTTCCATGTGGAATCTCTCAGCGGGTCTCCAATGTTTTGTTCTATAACAAAACATTCACGTGTTCATTCAAGTGTCTCCACACTTTAGTTTGTAAGATCAACTACTTACTTCATAAGTAAGAAATGCCACACGTGATGGTCTATCCGTAATAACGATATCCGTATCCCGTTATTACATACGACCACGGACGATTTAAGATTCAGTCATATGTAATTTGTATCTCATAATCACAACTCCTTGTGATTAACAAATCATCAATACTTGAATCTACGAATTCTATTATTTAATTAATTAGAATATTAATTGAATTAAATAATAGAAATTGCCATAAATATGCATCGGTTATATATACATTAAAAGTGCTTATGTCCAAAGTTGATTGGACCTAGGGCATAACACTTACAGAAATAACATTATTTAATTAAAAAAAAAAACTAACGAAAACAAAGATGACAAATTATTTTGAAGCAAATTTATTTGAGAAAACAAAGTGATTTTCTTTTTGTTGATAAATTTCATTTAATTTTTTTTCGTTTGGTAGGGTATGAAAAATTCCTCGGAGGAAGATTCTATGGACAATCAAATCTTTCCATTTGGTAAACCCGAAGATCATCTAGTAGCAATGCTGTTTGGTCCACAGTACACATCATCCAAGCTATATCAACTATGCCCTTATGAGGTAACAAATATTATAGAGTGGAACCACCGGTTAAAATAAAAATAAAAAAATTGAGGCAATTTGAAAGATTATTTTTTTATGGTTTTTATGAATCAAGATGATAAAACCAGTGCACTACCAGGTTTTTCAACTTGAATTTCAATTAACTTAAAAAATTATATGCCTGAAATAAAAATGTAGAAATATAAAGTTTAATGAGAAATTAACTAAGGAAAAGTAGAGTGATATCTTTACCTTGAGTGACCAACAAGTATTTTCAATCCATTATGGTAGGATGTGGTGTTAGCAAAAGTGTTGATGAGGCCAGGCTGCACTTTTTTGGAAGACTTGTCAAAGCAGAGTGCATTTACCGATGAAAGATATGGATCTATAAAGCGGGCTTACATCATACCCGCTCAAGATAAAACCATAAAAATAGAGTTTCAACGCTGGCTAATTGAAAATGCTGGAACAGCAATAGTGAAAGAGATAAAAGACGCCGACCACATGGCAATGATCTCAAAACCCCATGAACTCTGCCAATATCTATTGGATATAGCTTGGGAAGGCAAAGGCCCACGTCCCTGCCCAGCTGAGGATTTTATCGCCCATTCCCTGCCTCAATCCTTGCTTAAAGAGGTGTGGCACGAGATGGGACGTGGTGATGCAACCTCCCATCATGTTTACTACCCCATTTACATATTAATTTTATTTTTAATTTCACTTTTATTTTATTTTAAATTCTAGGGTAATTTGAAAATTGGGCATGGGTGATAGGTTAAGTTGGGCTAGAGGTGATTTTAAACTAATTTTGCATACGCCCATTATCCACCCCCCCCCCCCTCCCCCCGGTCCCCGGTCCCCAAATTTACATCCCCTAGATATAGCAAGCAATTTAAGCCTTGTGTTGTAACAAGGCTTTAGGAGTATAAAGCCCCAGCTATATGATTGTTTGTCGTAGGTTTATCCAGCACAATTGTTTCTTGTCTATTTTATCTTATTTTGTTTTTTGAGGAGTTTTCGTTGTGTATAACAATTCTATAAATATTATGCTCTTTTTTAAATATTCGAAATACTACATATTATGATATAAATTATAAAACCTACTTTCACAATGAAAAGAATGCAACATGTGATACTATGCAAGTTTACAAAGGCTGAGATTCGTTGTAATTGAACAATGACATGTACATGTAACATTAGTAACTTGGGATGTTCATGTTATGGAACATATGATGTTCTCATTGGATACTGAATATTACATATAACAACAACGTAATGTTGATTCTCTTATGTATCCATGCTACATGAACCAATTTGCATTAACAAGTTTAATGATGACAATTTTAAAAATCAATAAATATGGATGTGATTTATTTTTAAAAGATAGAATATTAAGTATTTGTTTAACACAATTTATTTGAAATCATTTTTGTTCAAATTCATTTTCAATCAATCTCCTAATAAAATAATTTTGTACATTAACTCACAATACTATCCAACTTTTTAAGCAAGCATTCTCCAAAAATTTTTTTTTTTTTTTTTGTAATTTTGCTTCATTTTTTAAGTTAATTTGTGGTTTATGATATATGACGGTAAATTATGCAAGTAATATGAATGTCCATGAATCATTTAGAATTAAACTTCTTTATTTGTTTTTGTAGATAATTTTAGATTGCATAATTCATCAAGTACAATGTGTAAAGTGTAAAGTAATAATGAAATAAAATAAGGACATCGACTTTAGAGTGGCAAAATCTCTAACAAGAGAAAAATTCCCGGGCTTCCTAACATAAGTGTAGTTTCAAGAAGTTTTAGCAAATGTTGATAAAAACTGATGAATATATAGTTAAAAATTTGATAAACAAAATTGTGAATACTTTAAAATATGTGGTTAAAAATAAAGTCTGACTAGTTGAAAATAGCACAGTTTTATAAGGCAAGGACTTAGAGAAAAATAAAAAGCAAAATCTTCCACGAAACTAAAAATCCCAATTCGAAAAATGCAATTACAAATTAACTACAACTTGTTATGGGACAAACAAGATACCAGAATAGCTATGATGCCAATTGTTATAAATTTGGATTGCAAGATAATGACGATAATGAAATAAACAAAAATAAAATAAAAATCAAGATTTTAGTGAAAATCCAATACAGGAAAAACTACAGGCGGATGAGAAGAAATCCACTATAATCAATAGCAATCGTGTTTATAAGATTTCAATGCACTCAATTAAAATCTAAAACTCTAAAGATGTTGTCTCAATAAATATAAGTCCTAGAGAACAACCTGTCGAAGAATAGGAGTCCAAAATTGCGTTAAAAACGAAAATGGGCTTGGGCTGGACTAGCGGGCGATAGGCGGATGATTTCGCTAGCGAAAATGAGGCGAGTTTTTCCTCAAGTCCATAATTTCGATCTCTTCAAGACCACTACAATACTTACTAGAATTTGGGTCAAACTACAACAAATCTCCACTTTGAACTAAATTCCAGGACAAGAACTTCCAAGTCACGACTCCATCAATAAACACCACTCATCTTCTTCCAAACAAGCTCCAATTGACTAAATCAATGACAAACACCCACTAATTAATATTTTCAAGTTTTTTTATATAAAAGTTTCCATACTTCAGAGTTTACCTGTTGCACAAAGAAGACAACCCCCAAGGGAGTACCAAGTATTGGTAGAATTGAGCTTGAAGAAGTAATAAATGTGAAGCGGATTAAATGCTATGAGGACACTTGTTTCATACTTAACAAGGTTGTAAATACCAATGCTCCCGAGAGAACAGAACCATATAAACAAGGCAGGACCTACTATGAACCCCGCTTTACTTGTTCCATATTTCTGTACACTGAACATGATTATAAGAAATGCAACCGAAATCATCACCACGTGCTCTGCAATATAAAAGAAATAATAACTCTTTGTTATCACCTTGACTTTGTATTCCATGCTGAAGTTAGAACTAGTATGAATATGGATGAAAATTGCATAACTCAAATGCCGAATTAAACAATTAAAAACAAGTCACTTATTAATTTGTTTGTAGACGATTAAGTTAATTAATCCAATTTAATTAACCCTAAGTTTCAACCAATTTATAACGATCAAAAGCAATAAATAAAGAATAAAGAACACCAAATTAATCACGGAGAAAAATCCCTAATTAGATAAAAAAACATCCGAGTAAAACTTGTTAGTAAATGATTCACTTAATTTACAATTAGTCTAGATATTGCTGAACTTTAGCTAACTCTGACCACCTAACTTGTAAATCACAAAAGAACTCCGTCGATTGTGCATATCCGCATTCCCAAAAACTCCGAGTCACTTTTCTTTCCAGTTGGATCACCATGTGCCTCTTCCCAAGTTTCATAACTCTAAATTGTAGAAGGTAGGGTTTACTTTTTTTAGGTATTTGATCAAGGATCTTTCGTGATTTGATCTTTGCCAAATGCAAGAGAAAGTAGAATATGGATTCGAAATTCAAAATATGTTCTCTTGACTTAATTCAAGGCTCAACCAATATGGAAACAATGTTTGGGTTGAATAATGAACAAATAATATTGGGGTTGAATCAAAGAATCAATGTAATAATATTTAAATCATCAAAGAATGATCCCTATAATCAAAATAACGTTCAACCACACTTTTGGACGTGCTATAGGATATGTATTTATAATGGGTAGTGTTTCGGACGAAAAGAGACTCAAAATCAACTTGAAAATCGAATTTTACTATTTATCGGATAACCACGCCGCTCAAGTGATGGTCAGTATTTTTATCATAATTTTCTCCCTTGATATTCGAACGAGACGATTCAATGTGTGTTGAAAAGCTAACTGGAAGGGTTACTATTAATCTAAGTATATTTTTTCAAATACGAATGTTTTCTATATGAAAAATGCATCGTAGCTTGTGACTTAGAATTTAGAGCAAAACTTGTTCAACACTTTGACACTCTTTTGGCTTTTAATTGCATTATATTCACTATATGTGATCTTCTTAGACATCATTGACTCCTCCAAGGACTATACTACCAATCACAAACTATTTTTACTATAATTAGGACTCAATAACTCATATTTTGACTTTGATTACAAATTGATAAACTCCTAATACAATTCAATTAGGACATTATTTTGATTATGAAAATTGCTAACCACAAATTTAGAAATATTCAATTATGTAATTTGATCCTAATAGTCTAGTTAAATCTTTTGCCCACATTACAATAAATTAAAATTGGTTTTTTTAATCCAATTTTGATGAATCGACCCAAATAACAATGCCCCGGCCTATGTCCATTGCTCCAATTTTCCCCCAAAAAATCTTAGACGCCTGTTGCATCAATAGCTAAAATCTACTGTTGGAGACGAAAAACGAGAAATCACAAGAGTTCCCCTTCACCACAACGACAATGCTTTTGTAGTATCAACGACCAATGGGCATTACATCAGCGACAACCATTGAATATTTTCGATGCGAACTCATCCACAGCGACAATGCATGAAGGAGACGTCGTCCCCTCCTCAATACTAGTGCCTATTTATAATATAGATTTCACTTAGAGAAGAAAATATCACAATCTAAAAATAACTATTTCTTTTCCTTGGATAAAGACACCAATCTAAAAGGACTCCTCACTTTAGTTCTAACCCAAACCAAAATCTCTCATATATTAAGGGCATATGAATGGCACACGCTTGATACGTTTCGATTTAATGAACAAATAATATTGGGATTGAATCAAAGAATCAATGTAATAATATTTGGATCTTCAAAGAATGATCTATGTAATCAAAATAACGTTCAAACACACTTTTGGATTTGCTATAGGGTGTATGTTTACAATGGCTAGTGTTTGGGATGAAAATAAACTCAAAATCAACTTGAAAATTGAATTTTAATGTTCCTCGGATAATCATGCCGTTCAAGTGACGGTCGATATTTTTATCATAACTTTCTCCCTCGATGTCCGATTGAGATGATTCAATGGTGTTGTAAAGCTAACTCAAAATGCTACAATTCTTCTGAAAATAGCTTTTTCAAATATGAATGTTTTCTATGTGAAAAATGTATCGTAACTTGTGACTAAGAATTTAGAGCAACTTCTAATTGAATTCCATTGATTACATGTGATATTCTCATACATCTTTAACTCCTCTAAGTACTATTACCAACTCCAGACTATTTTTACTATAATTAGGACTCAATAACTCTTATGTTGACTTGATTACAACTTGATAAACTCCTAATACAATTCAATTAGAATATTATTTTGATTATGGAAATTGCCAATTAAAAATTTAGAAATTGTCCATTATATAATTTGGTCCTAACAGTCTAGTTAAATCTTTAGCCCACATTACAATAAATTAAAATTGGGGTTTTTTACAACCCGGCCGTATGTCCATTGCTCCAATCTTTCCGTGAAAAATCTTAGACACCTATTGCATCAATAGCTAAAATCTACTGTTGGAACCTAAAAAGGAAAAATCGCAAGAGTTCCCCATCACCAAAACGACGGTGCTTTTGTAGCAGCAACGCCCAATGGGCGTTACATCAACGACGTCCATCAGTTGTTGTCGACGCGAACTCATCCACAACGGCAGTGCCTGAAGGAGACGTCATCTACTCTGATTTCTCCTTTTTTTTCAAGGATTTTATAACTCAGGTCCTGTTAAAGAAGGTGGAGTTTGATCTTTTAAGCATAATTGCATCTTAGGTCCTCTAAATAAAAACTCTAGACTAATTCCTTCGAGTTAAAATTGCACAATATGTCATTTATATCAAAATTGCAACAACAACTCGAACTAAAAATAAACCCTAAATCTATTGCAAAAATTGAAATCAAAGAGGAATATATGGAGTTGTAATCCACCCTTCTTGTCATATGACTCAATACTAAATTACATGATCACCACGAAAATTCTAAGGGGAAAAAATCATTCAATAAAACATCATTCATCTAGGGCCTATTTGGGCTGGATTAAAATCGGATTTTAATCAAAGTCAAAGTCAAACAATCAATATTAATCACATCTTTTATGGGTCCCACAACTTTTCAACCACACATTTCAAAAACTTTTATCACAATCTACTAAAAATCTAATTTTAATCTCCATCAAACACCCTCTTAATAACATTATAAATCACATAATCATAATAGTGCACTTTCTAATACTTGCATGAACAAAAATTATTTATTTTTTGAAACTTGAAATCATATCAAAATCAATGGCTCTGATACCGATTGTCAGAGAAAATAGAATTTTATTATATCCATAATTGTCAAACTTCAACCCGGACAATGTAGCGAGTCAATGGGTTAGTGGTTCAACCGGTGAGCCGGTGGTTCAACCGGCGGGTCATTGCATAAAAACCTATAAAAAAATATAAAGTATAAATTTTTTTTAAAGACAAAATTAAAATTTTTACTTTATTTTTCACTAATTATTTAGATCTATCAAATAAAGTAAAATATTGGACCAAAGTTTTTTAAAAGAATATTTTTATAAAAGCTATAAATGATTAATTAGTTAGATTTAAGTTATTGCACACAAGTAATAATAAAATATTTTGTGTTCAAGTGGTAAGGAACCCTTTATATTTCTTAGAGTTCCAAAGTTCAATTCCCTTGGATCTAAAAATTTTGTAAAGGGATTTCAAAACTCAATCAAACTTGTAACCCGGACCTGACCTGGACAAGGTAAATCACCGGATAACTCGATCAAAGCCCGATTTTAATCGAGTCAAGTGCATTTCTATCAATTTAATTTGTGTGGCCTGGTCAAGGGTCTGGGCTGTCGGTTTTCCGGCTCGATCGGCCGGGCTAGTTTTTATAACTGTGATTAGATCATGTAAGGACAAGAATATAATAATTTTGGAAGATTGATAAACATATGGGTATTTTAGGAATTACCTTTGCAGTGTGTGTTAAAAAATATTCCTTCAATCTTTAGATAGTCTTGATTCCACCTTCAAGTTTCCTTCCTATTTGATCTTCTTGATTTATCTTCGAACATTTTGGTCTTCTCCGATGTTCTTCAAAAACTCAAAATTATAGAGAAATAATATGTGTGAGCACAACAAGAATTCATTAGTTGAACCATAATTAAACCTCAATACTAGTAACTATTACCTATTTATAATATAGATTTCACTTGGAGAAGAAAATATCACAATCAGAAAATAACTCTTTCTTTTCCTTGGATAAAGATGCTAATCTAAAAGGACTCTTCATTTAGTTCAAGTTTCTCATATATTAATGGCACATGAATGGCACACGCTTGATATGTTCCAATTTAATTAGTTAATCCTTCTTAGTTATGATCATGCCTATTAAATAGACTACATGTTTCATATTCCTAACATACGTTCCCCAATTATTTCACTTTATTTCTCAAGGTATTGAGATATTAACCAAGGATTTGATCACAATCATTGATACCTCATGAACTTCAAGTTGGTAATCAAGCTCAATTTAATACAAATAATTTATCTAAAAATAAACTAACATTTTAATTGAAAATATCACGCGTAGAAATAAATTTACAGCAACTAGCCAAAAAGGGGGTGAGGGAAGATTCATGAGAGACGATCAATTGGTCAAATTCAGTAATTGGTCTAACTAATGAACAAGCCAGCGTGCCACTAGTGTGGTGTACTATGTACAATCCAATATATCGAATTACAAAATTGTCACTAAGCTCCTATTTGACATAAATTAAAATCAAGTTTTTAATAAATTTTAATAAAAATTGATAAAATACGTGGTTAAAAAATTGTGAGTCAAAACAAAATGTGTAATTAAAATTAATTGTCGACTTATAATATCAAACAAGGGCTAATATCTAAATAAAATATAATTGAAGACAAAATTACCACAAGAAATCGAAGTCTTGCACAATAATTTACGAGAATAAATTGTTGAAGGTCTTGAGTAAATTGTTTATTGTTGAAGGGTAGTTTAGTCTTTTTCATCTTTTACTTTGTGTATATATATACTTGTGATACCCACCGTATTCATTAGTAAAAAATTGGGAATAATCAATTTTCCCTCCAAATAACTCTCTTCTCCTTTCTTCATTGCTGGATATTTTACATGGTATCAGAGCGAAATTAAAGCCCATTGTAATGGCGTCGCAAGGTTCATCGGTTGGGGATCTAGCTCAAGATCCAATTGGAGAAGAAATGAATTCCATTACCACCAGTCGTGCTATTACAGATCCTAGCAATCCGTACTATCTTCATTATGGAGACAATACAGGTATGCAGCTGATATCTGTTACACTTGGAGAGGACAATTATGCGACATGGAGTCGCGCAGTCATAATGGCACTCAGTGTGAAGAACAAGGAAGGATTCATAGATGGATCCATAATTGAACCAGATACTGATGATTCGATGTATAGTGCCTGAAGAAGATGCAATCATGTGGTATCTTCATGGATAATCAATTCCATTCCAAAGGAATTGTATCCTAGTGTGATGCACAAGGATTCAGCTCGAGAGATTTGGATTGAGTTGAAGGATCGCTATAGCCAGGGCAATGGTCCTAGAGTTTATGAATTAAAGAAACAGATCTCGAACATTTCTCAGGAAAACAGCTCAGTGAACTCGTATTTCAATCGATTTAAAGGTTTATGGGAGGAACTTGATAACTATAAACCTAACGTTAATGGATCTGATTACAAGTAGTAGGATCAGGTAATGTAGTTTTTGATGGGATTAGATGAACGATATTTTGCTGTTCGAAGTCAAATTTTGCTGATGGATCCCCTGCCTCATCTAAATAAAGTTTTTGCCATGATCTTACAAGACGAAAGGCAAAAGGAGGTTACCACTAAGAAACAACAAAATTTTGAGGTATCTGCATTTGTCAACAATGTTGCTCAAAGACCCGTTGGAAACCAGAGGAATTTTCGATTTGTTCAAAATCAAAGAAAGGATATGTCTATTTGTAGTTTCTGTGGGATGTCTGAACATATAAAGGCAAAATGCTTTAAAATAGTGGGGTATCCTCCTGGTCATTGATTTGCTAAGAGCAGAACTGTGATGGCAAACGCTGTGGGACATCATCTAATGATGGTAATCGAATTGGAGTTATGGATTCCTTATCCAATCTAACTATTACACCAGATCAATGCAAGCAAGTTCTGGCAATGTTGTTACCTCAGATGAAAGGGCAGGCAAATAATAGTTCCCAAACACAGACTCTAGATGCGCCTGACAATGATTACTCAGCTCCAGATGCATTTGCATTTATAGGTAACTATTCTCGTTCTCATCTTAAAATTGTTGCAAATAAGTGGATCATGGACACTGGTGCATCAGAACATATGGTATGTTCCACTTTCCACTTGACTTTCGTGTCTCATAAAGTTAAAGCTGCAGTTCGATTACCTAATGGTGATACGGTTGAGGCTACACATGTTGGGACTGTTAAGTTGTCTGATGCATTAGTCTTAACTGAAGTGTTGGTTGTGACTTGTTTCAAGTTTAATCTGATATCTGCCAGCAAATTGACTCTCAAATATAATTGCTTCCTGATGTTCTTACATCAATATTTTTTTGTCCAGGATCTTTCAACATGGAAGACGATTGGAATGGGCAAACTTGAAGATGGACTGTATGTGTTCCAACAGCCTGTTCAGCATCTCAAATCTGACCTTCATCACATTGATATTCCTGAAAATAGCTTTCCTATTTCGTCTAAGTCAAATTGCAATTCTGATCTTAGTCTCCATTGTAATAAAGCAAGATATTCATCCTGTAATTCAATAAGTACTCTTGATGTAAAAACTGATATTGGCCTTTGGCATTGTCGAATGGGACATATTCCTGTTTCCAAACTTTCTGTCTTGCATAATTTGGTTCCTGCCATTAGTTTCAATAAACACTTGCATTGTACCATATGTCCTATAGCTAAACAACATAGGTTATCTTTTCCAAAAGGTGAAACTAGAGCCTCAAAACAATTTGACATCATTCATTGCGACATATGGTGGCCTTACTCTGTCCCTTCATTGGATGGCTCTAGATACTTTCTTACTATTGTCGATGATTACACTAGAATGACTTGGCCCTATCTAATGAGGGAAAAATCCCAAACTAGATCAATTATCCAATCCTTTTATCGTCTGATTCATACCCATTTTGAATGCAAAATTAAAACCATCAGATCTGATAATGGGTCTGAGTTTCATATGAATGAATTCTTCCAGTCGAATGGTATTCTTCACCAACTCATTTGTGTTGAAACCCCTCAACAAAACGGAGTTGTTGAAAGAAAACATCAACATCTCCTTAACATAGCTAGAGCCATAAAATTTCAAGCCAATTTGCCACAGAAATTTTGGGGAGAAACCATCCTGACTGCCACATATTTGATAAACCGAACTCCTACCCTTATACTTGGAAATAAGACCCCCCCTATGAAATGCTTCACAAAACAGCACCCTCATACACTCACCTCAAAGTTTTCGATTGTCTCTGTTATACTTCTAGCATAAAGAGAAATCGCACTAAATTTGATCCTAGAGCTGTTCCTTGCATATTAATTGGCTATCCTTTTGCTATGAAGGCATTCAAATTATATAATCTTCTTAACAACTCTGTTTTTGCCTCTAGAGATGTTATCTTCCATGAGAACATTTTTCCATTTCACCATCCCAGGTTTCTTGCTTCATTAACTAGATCTGATGAGAATGTGTCATTTAATTCATCTCTCTTTCCTATTCAAGGTTGTGATTTTTCTGATAACAATTTTTTTCAGCAATCTGGGAGTAATTCTCCTCCTGCACCTGTTAACCTCTCTACCAATTCTGCACTCAATCCATCTGTTTCTACACAAACTGACCCCCAACTTCCTTTTTCCACGTCTATTCTACCTCCTACAATTCCCATCAGACAATCCAATAGACCCAAAAGAGCTCTAGCTTATCTTCAAGATTACCACTGCAATCTATCTCAAGTGCCTACTTCATATTTGGAATCCATGGTGAAGGATCAGAAGGCTGGTAAGCAATATCCCATTGCAGATTATTTAAATTATGGTAGATTGTCACCTGCTTGCAAATGGTATTCGTTTGCTTTATCTGCCCTATATGAACCCAGAACATATGAAGAGGCTGTACAAATTCCAGTCTGGTGTAAGGCCATGGACTCTGAATATCAGGCTTTGGTTTCCAATAATACCTGGACTGTTACTCCTTTGCCTGAACATAAAAGACATGTTGATTGCAAGTGGGTTTTCAAAGTTAAACTTAAGGCTGATGGTACTGAGGAGAGGAAGAAAGCCAGGCTAGTAGCCAGAGGCTTCACGCAGCAAGCTGGTCTTGATTATGAGGAGACCTTCTCCCCGGTTGCAAAACTTGTTACTGTGAAGACCTTGTTGGCTATTGCTGCTCATAGGTATTGGCATCTTCATCAATTGGATATTAATAATGCTTTCCTTAATGGTGATCTCGATGAGGAGGTATATATGTGGATGCCTAAAGGGTATGAGTAGCAGGAGGAGTGTGGAGAAAAATTGGTATGCAAGTTAAACAAATCCATTTATGGGTTGAAACAGGCGTCTAGGCAGTGGAATACTAAACTCACATCCTATATTGTTTCACCAGGTTTTAACCGGTCGAAATCCGACTATTCTCTGTTCACCAAACGAGAGAATGAATCATTCACTGTGCTATTTATCTATGTGGATGATATAATAATTGGCGGCAATGATTTGGCTTACATTGAACAGTTCAAGAAACAATTGAATGATCATTTTAAATTGAAAGATTTGGGAATTTTGAGGTATTTTCTGGGGTTAGAGATAACAAGAACATCTAAAGGGATCTTTTTCAATCAAAGAAAGTATACCTTGGATGTACTGTCAGACGCTGGTTACCTTGGTGCTAAGCCTGCAAATCATCCTTTGCCTCAGAATTTGAAATTAAGTAAGGATGAAGGAGAGCATGTCAAGGATGTTGGTGTTTACAGAAGGTTAATAGGTAGAATTTTATACCTCACTATAACCAGACCGGATTTATCCTATGTTGTACAAGTACTTAGCCAATTCCTTCAATTGCCAAGACAGCCGCACCTTGAAGCTGTCCATCATGTGCTTAGGTTTATGAAGGGAACACCAACACAGGGCCTGATGTTTGAAAGTAAGTCAGACCTTACACTTAAAGGATTTTGTGACGCTGACTGGGCTGCTTGTTCAGACACCAGGAGATCTATCACTGACTATTGCGTTTTTCTGGGAAATTCACTAGTTTCTTGGAGATCCAAGAAGCAGCCTACCGTGTCCAGATCATCAGCTGAATCAGAGTACAGGTCCATGGCTGCAGCAGTTTGCGAGTTGAGCTGGCTGAAGAACATTCTTGGGGATCTTGGTGTTGTTCACAACAAAGCAGCACTTCTATTCTGTGACAGCAAATCTGCCATTCACATTGCTAGTAACCCGGTGTTCCATGAGAGGACTAAACATATTGAAATTGATTGCCATCTTGTGAGAGACAAAGTTCAAGCTAGAGAAGTTAAAATGATTCATGTGGCTTCCAAGGATCAGTTGGCAGACATTCTGACTAAGCCATTAGGAGGTGCTCTTTTCAAACAATTGATTGTCGAGATGGGAATTCTGAATATTCATATCCCATCTTGAGGGGGAGTTTTGAGTAAATTGTTTATTGTTGAAGGGTAGTTTAGTCTTTTTCATCTTTTACTTTGTGTATATATATACTTGTGATACCCACCGTATTCATTAGTAAAAAATTGGGAATAATCAATTTTCCCTCCAAATAACTCTCTTCTCCTTTCTTCCTTGCTGGATATTTTACAGAAGGTCAATTCTACCCGTTTTATGTTTCCAACTTCTCATGCGAAATTTACTTGCATATTTTTTACACGATAATGAACAAGCCAGTGTGTGCCATGTGATGGTCCATTGACAGTCTAATTGGCTGAAAAAAAGTCTCCGTGACTGTTCATCACAGCTTGATATGATACTATTTTATTCTATTTTTATTTTTCGCTTCATCAATTGTGAACAGTGTCAAAAACCCATATTTTCAAAAATTAAAAACCTGACTACGTTCCTGCCTGCCCCCAACCCAACAATTGTAACTTGTCCAATTTGAAGTTACTCTCTTCCTCGTCTTGCTCCTTGAAAGTTGATCGCTGCACTCCATCGTATAGCCCCTTTTCCTACCCCAATCCATATCCCAACCATGGTTTCGCCCGTGGGGCGAAGTCAAGGAAGGGCCTGTCCACATTTCAAGGGCAACCTTTTCTTAGCACAATCCCGAGGCTTCAGCAAAGCTGCAGCTCGTGACACCAGGTCCCCCAAAACCCCGTTTCTTTTATTATTTTTAGATATTTTGAGATCGAAACCTATTATAATTTAAGCCCCTTTTTAACTACAAAGTTGGTGCAAACTAGTTGTAGAAGTTGCTTGTTTTGACCTCGAATTCCAGCGGACAGCAGCCACAATCAATTTTTTCTAAATTTTTTTTGGTGCATTTAGTACTCTTAGCATTAAACACCCATGATAAATTCGTCCTTAACCATTAAAATCCGACTTTTCCATCAACAATCCCTAGTTCCATTTCCGTATTCTGTCCTTTTAACATAATTTCATTAACTTTGACATTATATTTCCGCAAGTAAAATTCATTTTTTGACACATAAAGTAGACAAACACTATGTAATTGATATTTTTTTATGTATGGTTAATCAAAAGTTAACCAAATTATATGAACAAAGTATGTAGTTTTATTATTTTCTTCGCATGCCGATAATATCCACTCACAAAACACTACTCTATATTTTGTTTATAAACTTTTGTAAACACTACTCCACTGTGTCACCGGCTAGCGCCCACTATTGCCGGAGGCCTCCCTTTCCGTACCTAACCATTGATTTGGCTACATCTTGTCCCTTTGACTATAGGGTGGATTTTTCTTCTGTTCTTCTTTTATCGTTATCGGCTTCTTTCGAATTTTCTGAGAAGATCTGACGGTTTCTACTCTTTCTAATGCAGGATTAGATGCATTACAGGTTGATTATATTAGTTTTAGTAATATTTGTACAAGATTGAGGACTATATTTGTATATGATAATACTTTTCTTTTCTTTTCCGTGAAAGAAGGGAAATTGATGTCGATGATACCTTCAAATTTTGACCTAGGCTTCGCATATGAGACCTGCAGCGAATTCTCTCCTTTTAGAAAAGACCCCATCAAGGAGCCACTCTTTGAGAAGAAGACTAATTTGGAGAAACAAATGTCTTTTTAGGCCGAAAACTATAAACTTTTTGCATGGAGTTAGATACGAGTGTGGTATATAAGCTTATTGTAATTATGTACCAAAGCAGAACAAATTGGAAAAAAATAAAAAAAATAAGAAAAAGATTGGAAAATTTGAGAAAAACGAATCTCGAAATCGCTCCATTTACCTGAAAGCTGTTAAACAAGAATCATTGTAAAATTGGTTTCTTTAAAAAGGAAGTAAACGTATTTATTTATTGACCCCTATAAAATGTTATCTTTGGGTTACCAGTACAAAACATTCTTACCTTTTATTTTTATTTTACATTTTTATCCTTATTTACACATTTCAATGAAGAATCATCATTTTCATCCAATATTTCAATTTTAAAAAATATGAAATGACTAATATATCCTCATATTTAAATAAGACAAAAAGAGAAAAAAAAAATTAAAGAACTAATTACAATCAAATTCCCAAACATTTTTAAAAAGTATAAACGATTTTCAAATAAATTTTTAAAAAAGTAAAAATAAAAGAAAAATTCTCATTCCTCCTTATTCCTCCTACCCTCCACCACCACTTCCACCACCATAATCACTGGGTTACACAACTAATCCCACGTGAATTTCTAGATAATAAAAACAAAAACACATTACTTCCCCCTCCCAACACTCATTATTCCACCGAACTCCATTTTCAACCAATTTTAACCTCAATAGTCATGGGTTTCTTGGGTGTTCAGGAGGCCGCAATTTTTGAACAGTCAAAGTCAAGACCTGTGACACCAAAATATATCGAATTAAAATCATCACAAGTGTACGATTCGTTAACAAATAATAAAGTGGATGTTTTGAGTACGAGTATCGTCCCACAAGGATTGATTGTTTTAAATTCTAAGTACGTGACCTTAATCGAAACAATAAAAAAATGAGAGTTTGTTTTGATGAAATTATATCTAACTTAATTATAAGTATGAAAGTATATTTGAATGAATTAACTAACTAAATGCAAATTGACGATTAATGTGAATATAAGTGTTTTCTAATATGTGATGAGCATACTGAGATCACGAATTTCTAAGTAATAATATTTTTAAAACTAGTTTTACACTTTGACACATGATTATAATATTGACAAATCAATATTTCTAAATTATTCAACAATCTCTCTCGAGTAATGTCAAACATATTCTCATATATGACCCAACTATATTTCTATGATTGATGCAAACATACAAGAATGCATGAGTTTTTATGAACACTTAAAGATTTATATAAGGTATAGCGGTATATTTATATCCCTCATCGGACCATATGATGACTTATACCATGTCGAACTTATTTTCCTTCTTTCGAATACATAAAATAAACCACAAAATTCACGGAACTACCGTGCACAATAATTGTGGAAAAAATAAGATTATATAAAATCATTCAAATATCCAAAAAGTGTTTTTGATGTCAAGAATGTAAAACTAGGTATTAAAAATCATATTACATAGTTCATCATTCTTTCAACACAAATAAATCTAGCTTAGCATGGTGGGAAGAAGAAAATTAGAAAAACAATGAAAGAACGACATCACCAATTGAATTCTTGAATTTAATCTTCGTTTCGTGATGTTGTTCTCTTTTCCTCTCTCAAAACCTTGATGAATGTCCCTCTCTCACGTTCTGGATGGCTCTAGGATTTAAATATGTATCCCTCGATTTGTTTCTATATGTCTGTCAATCAAAATAGGAAACTAGAAATTCGCGTCAAAATCCTTAACTATGCGATCGCATAGTTCTCATGGAATCCACCCTGGAATTTGCTGAAGGCACCTATGCGACCGCATAGGTTTTAAGCTATGCGGCCACATAGCTTAATCATCTTTCACAATGTGGCAATTTGGTCCTTGAACTTCATTTTGCACTTCTCGACCTCTTTTCCAATTTCTTCTTCTTCTTCTAATGTTTCATCCCTTTGATCAATTTGATCTCTCCATCTTCACATCTTCGATTTCTCCTCCGGGTCATCTTTCGATTATTTGCAAATTGATCCCTGAACTTTGGTTTTCTTTCGTTTTAGTCTTTTTTCCACTTTTCTCCTAAATTATGCCAAATTCATCATTTTTGTCCTACAAAACACAAATTACATCGAATTAAGCTACATTCCAGATATTTATTAACAATTATCTTTGTTCGTGAAACAAAATAAGTGTGTAAAACGCACTTATCAAACCCCCATATTGACAAACAACAAAAATTGCATCAGTATTTGCATTTTCAGGCATCATAAATTTCCCAACTCTCATCTCCTCTCCATTCTCACATACTTTGCACCCTCTTTTTTCTCCTCTCTTTTCCTCTTCCCACATATCAGCAGCACATCATCTTTCTCCATCTGCACTTTAATATCATCGGGCTTCAATCTCAACACAATGAATGCGTAAGAATTCGGGTACTCTTTGATGTCGGCCAGTGTTTATGCTATGGCCTTTTCATCTCGGATATAGGTTCTTGTTGGTGCATTCATGGACTTATTCTCACCATCCTTAGCCGTATCCACCAAGTGATACAGAGAGGTTTCGAATCCTATTAGCATGAAATCTATTTTTCTTGAATTGTAAAACCTATAATTTGGATGAGTTCTTGATTGTGATGGTTGAGATGGCATTTGGTGGTGGTAAGTGACGGATCCAGGATTTTTAGTTTTAAGTGAGTACGGGTGATCGTTTATTGCCTCAATAATAACCAATGTTGTGATCTGAAATTACTTATATCGTAGTTGAAATTGTAAGTGTGGGTGTAGATGTACGTTATCTATCAATCTAATAATATTTAACGAGTAACAATTTGAAATCTTAAAAATGGGTTCAATTATTTACTTTCTTGTTTCGATTTGCTAATAATTTCAGTCTAACATAAAAATTGACTAGTTTAATAATCTCATTGTAAGGTCGGATTTTAGTAAAAAAAAAATTAAAATTAAAAACAAAGGGGAAATATACCTATTACTTGATAAAAGATCATAGAATTTCGTTACACTAAATGTCAACATATACCGAGTGCCATAGTGGTCAAGAGTTTCATAATTCTAACGGGGATCACATGTTTGAATTTCCCAATTTCACTGGTTTTTATAATGCCCATATACTCCAAAATAGTGAAAAATATTAAACTAAAATAATTTTAAAAGGGATTGCTATAGTTAAGATTCAAACCCAAGACTCTCATTTACATAAATGGTAAACAGTTTTATAAAAGGAAAAGAAAATCACAGTTATTTATCCAAATAAATAAATATATTTCCCAAAAAAGTGAATGTCGGGGAATCCAGCATGGGCAGCTGCCGGAGCTCATTGGTTGATGGATTTGGTGGTGGTGGTGGGAGGAGGAAAAGGAGAATTTTTTTTTTTTTTCTAAATTTTTAATAATTTGTTAGGGACTAGTTTGCACTTTTTAAAATATTTGAGAGTATAGTTGCAGTTTTGTCTTATTTAAATATGAGGATTCATAATTTTTATTAAGAAATTGGATGAAAATCGATGAAAATGATGATTTTTGCAATGAAAAGTGTAATTAGGGGTGAAAATGCAAAAAAATATAAGGTGTAGATGTTTTGCACAATTAATTTCAAAGGTAAGGGCGTTTTGTGCTAATAACCATTTTACCTTTTCCAAGTCTATATGCTTGATTGAGTCGAAATTTCTTCAACTAAAAATAAAAAAATGCCTCACATTCTTTTTCACAGATAACCTTTTCTTAGCACATAAAGAAGACACCGTGCGGCAGTAGTCTGCTCCGCTAGACTACCTTCCGCCTACTCTCGATCGTGTCGGGACGAAAGTAAATTTGATCACAATTTAAAGAAAGCTTGCAACATGAAATTGAAATGCATTGGAATAAACTTGATCATTGATTACTAGAAAGCTGAATATTACAATAAACGAAAGCAGGAAATTGCAATGGCTAGTGCAGGGGTCGAACACTAGTAAGCTTGAAAATGTTTGAAAGATCAATACCCTCTATAATAGATTTCGGAACAAAAACCTAAATGAAAGGAGTAGACGTCTTTTTGCCGAATAATCATACTAAAATTTTCTAATTTATATCTATTTAAATAAATTATTTACAATGATAGGATCACGGAGCTTAAGCAAAGCTACAGCCCATGACATTCTCCCCCATTTGTTTTGGCGATGTCCTCGGAGCCATTTAGTATTCTTCTCGTTGTTTCATCCGCTCCATTTGACCAAGTACTCTTGAGTAGTTTGGTAGGCAAGAATCGTTTCAGCAACCTTAATTTTTGATCGTTTCACTTTAAGCACTGGTTGCTTCAAATCTGCAGACTTCTTGTACTGTTATGATCTGTATCTGCAGTATGGATGAGTAACGGTTGCTGGCTAGTAGTAATTTCAAAAGGACTTTCATTGAGAGAAGAGATCTTTTGAACATTGAAACACATATGAGCCACATCCAAAAGTTTCACACGAATTTTATGCGAAGCAGAGGTAAGGTGCTGAAAATAGTCTCCCAGCATAGAATTGAACTGCTCTGTCTGTCCATCTGATCTTCGGTGAATGCTAGAATTCATGCTCAAAGTTGAACCAAGAAGTTCGAACAACCCAATCCAAAATATTCTAATAAATCAGAATTTCGATCATTGACGATAGACGATCCCCAGTATTTGACAATAGGCTTGAAGAAAAGTTGAGCAGTCTCTTCGACTGATACATACTTGGGCGATGTGCTGAACGTTGAATCTTTAGATAAACTGTCCATCCCAACGATGATAGTGCCAAAGTCTCCAACTCTTGGCAATCCACTAGTGTAGTTCGTCGATCTGCTTTCGACTGATCCATTCAGGATGGAAATGAGCTCCAGTAAGCCGGCCTTTTTCTGATAATCTGTCACATCTTACTGACGAACAAGACAAGTGTTCCCATATCTTGCAATGTTGTCCCACCTTTGAGGTCAGTAGTCTGTACGTTGTGGTAATGCGAAAGTGCGCTCCATGATAGTCCCACTTCCCAACACTTCTCCCTTTTGCTTCCGAAGCTCTTCAAGCTCAGGCTGAGCCATACAGTATGGTGTCTTGGTAGGAGGTTTGGCACTCGAAACAAGTCCAATCCCACAATCACTTGCCCTCCTCGTTGGCAATTTTCTTGGTAACTCATCCGACATGATATCTTCAACTTCCTTAGGCCTATGATAGGCGTTGGAATAGAGCCGGTTGTCTCTTCGAATGTTCAGCATATGTCCTGAAAAGGCTTTCACATACTCCCTGATGAAGCTTGTGTGTTTTAGTTCTTGTAAGGCCCGACGTGACTCGTATTCCACATTCTCTAGGAAAAACTGAGATCTGATAGCTTCCTTGAGAAGATCCCAAGAATCAATTCGGACCCTATTAGCCTGAATATCGACATACTTCGTCCGCCACCATAGCTTTGCATCTGCACCTAGATACATGGTAACTGTTGTGACCTTTCTCGCTTCGTCCTTGATCGAAGCCGCAAGAAAGTATTATTCTATATCGAACAAGAAGTTCTCAACTTCTTTAGCATCGCGTGCCCCTCCGTAGGTACACGGTTCTGGAATTCTGAGTCTATGCACCGACTCATGTGCGATGGCTTGTCCGTTGCCAACTGCGCGTTAAGCACCAGTAACTGAGCTTTCAACGCTCTCATCTTATCCTGCAGATCAGGTATGATACCAACAGTTTCAGTCATAGCTGTGCAAGCCTCTTGGCTTTCATCCAGTTGGATGCGTAATTCCCGAATTTTCGTCTCTGGCACCTCGACCTTTTCTTCGAGATTCTCCATGGCAAAACACAACCTAGTGTTTGTCACCTCAAGCGCCTCCAAACGCTGTCTAGTGTTCCTCTTTTAAACATCTACCACATCCGTGGTGTTCGAGGAATTTGGATCAATTTTCATAGCTTTCTTAACGAGATCTTGAGCCGCAGCTCTAATACCAACTTTCACGGGTAACATTTTCTTAGCACATAAAGGGGACACCGTGCGCCAATAGTCTACTCCGCTAGACTACCTTCCGCCTATTCTCGGTCGTGTCGGGGATGAAAGTAAATTTGATCACAATTTAAAGAAAACTTGCAACATGAAATTGAAATGCACTGGAATAAACTTGATCGTTGATTGCTAGAAAGCTGAACATTACAATAGACGAAAGCAGGGAATTACAATGGCTAGTGCAGGGGGCGAACACTAGTGAACTTGAAAATGTTTGAAAGACTAATACCCCCTATAATAAATTTCGGAGCAAAAACCCAAATGACGGGAGTAGACGTCTTTTGACCGAAGAATCATACTAAAATTTTCTAATTCCTATATATTTAAATAAATTATTTACAATGATAGGATCACGGGGTTTAAGCAAAGCTACAGCCCGTGACACTCTTTTTGCACCTCATTACCATGTAAATTATTGTATAACTCCATTATGTTCATTTTCTATATATATATAAAAAAAAAGCTGAAATACCTAACTTTAAAATAAAGAACATAAAAGTAATATTATACATAAAACAAACATAGCCTTTTATATTTTCGAACTCAGGAGGTCTAGCTATCCAATGAATACGCCAATGTCCCTACACCGTTGATTTATGGACCCTAAGGATGTAAAACGTTGGATTCAACCTATAGTTTTCTCTTTATTTAGTTGAATGAATTATTGTCGATAGGACAGCATATACTATATATATCGAGTAGGCTCACGGAGAGTCTGCAAAACATATTGTTTCATTAGATATAATTGAACATAAAAATAGATAAATATCTTATAGGTAGTCTTTCATGCACGCCATCGCTGGTTAATTTCTTCGTTCTTTTACTCACCTTGTCCAACTAATAAGCTTAGCAATCGCTCGTTTTTCATATTAACATAGTCCGATGTGACAACAAACATGTAATCGAAACTAATAGTCCCCACAGGTTGAGCACAACAAATATGTAGATAAACAATATATTTTCTTTTTACTACATTTTTTTCTCGTACAACAAAATCATCTTCTACTTAAAATAAATCATGTACTCGTAGAAAAGAATGGCCTCGATGTTCCTCCGACTCTGTACATCAAGCTTCGCATAAGGATTTTTTTTTCTTGAAGTAAAGCTAAATTATTCATGTAAACATGCAATAATTGTAAAAATTATATCACTTTTGCTGTGATGATTAAAAATAAATAAAAATTACGATATTGAATTCATGCAAAAATGAAGTATGATAATTTCTCTAGACAAAAAAAAAGAAGCTGAAATGAGTAACTTACCAATAAATTATGCGTAAAACAAACATAGTTATTAAATTAATTTATGTTGATCAAAGTTCCAAATGTCTCTACACCATTGATTCATGATGTCGATACCGATTAATGATAGTATATATTTCATTGAACGCACACAAACAAATTTGCAGATGAACAAGGAATTGGGCTTAACAACATTAAGAATCTCGACAATTGTCGAGTTCAATCTTATTCGGTGAAATCAACAAAGAAGTCTTCACAGGGCTCGATGTTGTCAATTGTCAGTTCTTAACTCTGCTGGTTAGATTGTTTAAAAGAAAGAAGCTCTATGAGGGATTCCTTTTCGACTTCTTTTACAGTTAAATCTCTTGTCTTCTCCACTCGTACTACTTTCTATTATTTCAACTTCATTAGTTGCCCTCAAAGGGATATCTCCATTAGAATCCCAGTACAAGGATCTCTTGCTACTACATTTTTCCGCGTACAACTTGATACTATTTTCGTGGCTCTTTACCTGCAACACAAGGAAAGTTTACACAGAGTCAGGTTATATTTTTTAAACACAAAAAATTCAATGAATCCTCTCTCATTCAGTACCTTGCAGCCTATTGAACAGAAATCATACTTGTAGTCCTTAATTTGACGATAGCAAATTTTACACGTAGACCCCTTTTTGGGCTTCTGTTTCGCCTGTTGTATGTCTGTGTTTAGATACAGAATCTGCTTGCTATTGATTATGAAAATTTGAATACCAGATATATCAAGTAGTTTTGTTATGTCCAAAAACAAGAGAGCAGGTCTCAAAGAAGCCCTAAAAACCTGCCAAAAGATAATAAAGAATTTAAAAGAAAAACGACAACTTTGAAAACCATCCTCGACTTAAAATAAATCACGTACTCGTAGAAAAAGATGGCCTCGATGTTCCTCAGATTCTATACAACAATTTTCGCATAAGGCTTTTCCCATGCATTGGCAGCAAAAGAAAGTTTCATACTTGTTATGGTTATTTACAAAGCATTGATAATAAAATTCAGTCTTGAGCAATGGCCGTAACCATGGTGGAACCATGAATTCTTCTCTCTCTCCGGCCATGATTTTATTCTTGAAAAAACTCGACATTCTCTCTCTCTCTCTCTAACAGTTGTGAATATATATGCATTATGCAGGAATTTATAGATTTCCAGGTGTGGGAAGACAGCCTCAGAAAACGTGTTTTTTAGGATTAGGAAAAAGAATTTTGAAGTCAGTTGGATTATGGTAATATTTTCTGAATATAACACTACTTCCCTTTTAAAACAAGAATTCAGTCTTGAGTCGGAATTATCTGAAGTTAGAATATAAAAGAAAGATAATTTAATGTAATGAATAAATTTGGTAAATTGTTTGCTCCAACAACAATTCAAAATTAAATTTTTAGAATATTTTAGCCAATTGATCTTACAAATTTCTGAACGTTTGGGAGTTTTTTTAAAAGAAGTGGTCGTGTTTTAGGAGTTGTGTTACTTACGCACCAACTATCAAGGAACAAATTTTAGGTTATTTAGAAGTCTAATGTAGCATTTTCTCTTGGATTCATGACAATTAGATTAATATACTAAAGTTTTAATACCATAACCAATAAAAGGTTTGTAAAAATGCACTCAATAATTCGGTACATTTTTTAGTAAATTATAGTCAGTGGGTCCCATAAAATGCTTTGATAAAAAGTAAATGAAAATTTTAAATTTTCCTGTAAAATCTTCATTTAATTTTCATGGTACTCAACTTTGGATTTACTCTCAAATTGACCCACAAACTTCCAAAACTGATCAAATTGGCCCTGATCGGATTTTTTTTTTTTTTTTTTTTTCAAGTTTCTGAGTAAAGAAAAGATGGTGAAAAGAATTATAGGTATGGGTATATCATTACTTCTCTTTATGGGAACATTAACAATAAAATACTCAATTAATTTTATTTTTTCTTCGATTTCACCTTCTGTTATCCTATCCTATCCAGCTGCAAAATCCAAAAACATTCCCAAATATTCAGATTCAGCAATTCCGAATGAGTAGGAGGCGGGTTATTATAACTCATTCAATAAAAATTCAGAAAAAAAAAAATTGTATTCGTCATATTTATGCCCCAAAACCATGATTTTAGAAAGAATTGATTTCCATCAGCCAGAAACACAAAATATCAAAGCGCTAATTCGATATAAAAAGATTACAAAGAATTGTAAATGAATTAGAGAGAGAAAGTATTACATACCTGAAACCCAAATCGCAGGTATTATGATTTTCATTATGATTATAAGGTTTTTAAACTACCAATTGTGGACAATTAAGAGGGTACCGATTTTCGAGATTTTTACTAACAAAAATGCTATTGTACATAGGGCGATTTGCTTAAAAGGGCCGGTCAACAATAATCTTTGATAAAATAGCTCATCTCAATAGTTTTTGTTCCAAGAGCCTTTGGTCTATTAAATCATATATTAAAAGTCTTAAATACCCTTAAATTGAAATGACTAAAATGACCACTTTGAAGTTTAATATTTACCATATCCCCAAACATAAATCCCTCATGAATTCTCACTTTCATTCTCGTTTTTCATATCGCATTTAAAAATTAAAACCAACGACAAAATGACATGCTGCCTTTTTAAACGACTGATTGCTGTTTTAACAAATTTTGTATTTATTTTACTTTATATTCCCTCGTATCCACATGAGAATTAATGAAAAACATGTTTTAGAGTTCATAACCAAAATGATATGTCATCATTATAAACGATTTGATGACGTTTTAACTAATTTTATGTTTGTTTCACTTTATATACTCTCGTACCCACATAAAAAATCACCCGATAGTGATCAACAACATTGTTCCATGAGTAAATAATACAAATTTCATTATATTCCAATTGTGAGATAAGATGCTCAACAAATTAGTTAATTCAACATGTACAAGTTTTCTAAAATGTTTCAAATTATGATCGACTAGTTTTTGAATGAAATTAAGATCTGCGACCTAAAACGGCATCTGATCGTTTTAGATGTATGGTTGACGTTTTTACTCATTTAGTATTCAATTCTGTTCATTCACGTTTGTTATGGATGAATGAATGTTAATTGTTGAATATAATCTTGAAATTGTGATATTTTTGATAAATTCTGATAGGTTTTTGGTAACTATAACATCACTATTAGTTCAAACCAACATATGGTCGTTTTAAACATATGTCTGACGTTTTTACTCATTTAGTGTTCGTTTCAGTTCATTTACGTCTGTAATCACATGAATGCTTAGGGATGGAAGTTTTGTCTATATTTTGACATCGCGGTTGACACATTTTTTGAAACTATAATGAGTCACTCCATAATCTAGTAGAAAACTACAATATACTTGGCAATAAAGAAAAACGTAAGTAGCAAGTGTGGTATCGAAAACATAGCACGTGTAGTCGTTGATGTACGAGTCATGTATGATGTTGCAAAGCATATTTAACTAATTTCAGAGTGAATCGATACCCCATGACCCAAAACGGAATCTAGTCGTTTTAAACGTATGACTGACGTTTCTACTCATTTAGTATTTGTTTCGGTTCATTCATGCCCGTAACTACGTGAAAGTTTAGGGATGAGAGTTTTAACTCTATTTCGACATTACGATCGACACATTTATTCAAACTATAGTGAGTCACTCTATGGTAGTAAACTACATTACACTTGACAATAAAGAAAAACTAAGTAGCAAGTATGGTATCCAAAACATAGCACGTGTAGTCGTTCAATGTGTACGAGTCATGTATGATGTTTCAAACACTATTTTACTAGTTTTGGAGTGAAATAGATACCCCGTGATCCGAAACGGCATCTTATCATTTTAAACGGAGGGTTATCGTTTAGTGTTTATGTTTTAGGGTATAGGGTTTAGATTTTAGGGTATATGGCAAAAGAGAAAAATATGTAATTATTTACATGCCTTTTTAAACGACTAAGTACCGTTTTAACAAATTTTGTATTCATTTCATTTTATGTTCCCTCGTATCCACATGAAAATTAATGAAAAATATGTTTTAACCATATTTGGAGTGAATTTAGAGTTCGTATTGTAATGACGTGCTATCGTTATAAACAATGTGATGTCGTTTTAACTAATTTTGTGTTTATTTCACTTCACATTATCTCGTAGCCACATGAAAATGAAAGTAGAAAAAATTTCACTATATTTAGAGTAAAATCAATAAACAACATCAAACTTCAAAGATTGATAAAAAAAATAAAACGACGTAGCACGTTTGATCATTTTAAATGTATAGATGACGTTTTTACTCATTTAATATTTGTTTTTGTTCATTCAGGCCTGTAACCACGTGAAAGTTTATGGATGAAAGTTTTAACTACATTTTGACGTTACGGTTGACACATTTGTTCAAACTATAGTAAGTCACTCCATAATTCGGAAGTAAACTACAATACGCTTGACAAAAAAGAAAAACGTAAGTAGCAAGTATAGTATCCAATACATAGCACGTGTAGTTGTTCAATGTGTCTGAGTCATGTATGATGTTTCAAACACAACTTTACTAGTTTCAGAGTGAAATCGATACCCCGTGACCTCAAACGGCATCTGTTCATTTTAAACGGAGGGTTACTGTTTAGGGTTTAGGTTTTAAGGTATATGGTTTAGATTTTAAAGTATATCGCAAAAGAGAAAAACATGTAATTATTCAACATGCCTTTTTAAACTACTAAGTACCGTTTTAAGAAATTTTGTATTCGTTTCACTTTTTGTTCCCTCGTATCCACATAAGATACTCAATAAATTAGTTAATTCAACATGTACAAGTCTACTAAGATGTTTCAAACTATGATCGACTAGTTTTTGAGTGAAATCGAGACCATGTGACCCAAAACGACTTCTAATCGTTTTAAACATATGGTTGACGTTTCTACTCATTTAGTGTCCGTTTCAATTCATTCACGCCCGTAACCACATAAAAATTTAAGGATAAAATTTTTAACTATATTTCAACATATTGTTCAACATGTATAGTCTTTTATGATGTTCGAAACACTATTTTACTAATTTTGGAGTGAATTTGAAACTCCTTGATCTAAAATAATATGTTGTCATTTCATACGTAAGTGTGTCATTTAAGGGGTAGTGTATACAACCACATAGCATGCTTCATCATTCAATATGTACAAGTGAAATCAAGATCATGCTAACAAAAATGACGTAATATCATTTTACAAGTATGACTGCCATTTAGGGTATACAAAATATAGTACGTCTCCCACTGAAATCGACTCATCACCGAAAATGGCACATGAATGTTTTAAATGTACCACTGCCATTTTTTTAATTCAGTGTTCAGTTCGCATAATTTTTGCTCATTCAGCCCGGACAAGTCATCTACGATATTTCAATACTTGTTTTGTAATGAAATCGAGACCTCGTAACCCAAAATGACATGTTTTCGTTTTAAATGTATAAGTGCAGTTTTTAGACTGGGTGAATTTGCGTAGTTAATAATATAATCTGTTTTTCCATCGCAAATATACAAGTTGTCATAAAAACTGCAACTCTGTTTCAATCTTGACTGGTTCAATGTTTGAATAAAACATTCATACAATGGAAAACATAACAAAATTTCATAGCAACCCTAATCAACATCCATACACATGTTCGTTTCGATTCATTCACGTCTATAACCACATGAATGCTTAAGGATGAAAGTGTTATCTATATTTTGACGTTGCGATCGACAAATTTTTTCAAACTATAATGAGTCGCTCTATAATTTGGTAGGAAACTACACTATACTTGGCAATAAAGAAAAACGTAAGTAGCAAGTGTGGTATCGAAAACAGAGCACGTGTAGTCGTTCAATGTGTACGAGTCATGTATGATGTTTCAAAGCATCTTTTACTAATTTCGGAGTGAATCGATACCCCATGACCCAAAACGGAATCTAGTCGTTTTACACGTATGGCTGACATTTCTACTCATTTAGTATTCGTTTCGGTTCATTCATGCCCGTAACCACATTAAAGTTTATGGATGAGAGTTTTAACTCTATTTCGACGTTGCGATCGATACATTCAATGACGGAGCTAGGGGGCAGGGGGCGACCGCCCCCAACATTGTCCGCTGGTCCACTATTCCTAGTTAATTTGGAATGTATTTTTCAATCTCCCCCTCCAAAAAAAAATAATAATAAATTGACTCGCCCCCACAAAATTTTGATTTTTTTTCCACTAATAAATATTGACCCAATAAACTTACCCTCTAAAATTCAACCATACAAAAATTTTAGACGTAAACAAAAGATCCAATAGTTACTTGAATAAATAAATGGCCAAAATCCAATTTAAAAGCTAAGTTCTCAATTTTCAGGCCCAACTAATTAAAACTCAATTCTCAAGTAGACCTAATTAAAAACCCTTACGGAATGATTAATTTCAGATGTCCAAGTCATCTCTACCATCTATTATATAAATAAGCAATTTACTTTTTATCCTTTTTATGTTCATCTAACGTTCATGTTTTCAATTTGTATAGTGTTAGACACACAGATGAACATATTATTTTTGTATCGATAAATTGATTGTATCTTTGGTCAGTCAATCTAACTGACATATTTTGGTACTCAAAATCGTCGTTTTCAATCCTCTTAATTAAAAAAAAAAACTCGGGGGCTCGGCCCCCAATCCCCCCTCATTTTCGCCCCCCCCCCAAAAAAAATTAAAAGTATGGCTACATCCATGGATACATTTATTTAAACTATAGTGAGTCACTCTATGGCAGTAAACTATATTGCACTTGACAATAAAGAAAAACTAAGTAGTAAGTACGGTATCCAAAAACATAGCACGTGTAGTTGTTCAATGTGTACGAGTCATGTATGATGTTTCAAACACCGTTTTACTAGTTTTAGAGTGAAATAGATATCCTGTTTTAACAATTTTGTGTATTCGTTTCACTTTATGTTCCCTCGTGTCCACATAAGATACTCAATAAATTAGTTAATTCAACACGTACAAGTCCACTAAGATGTTTTAAACTATGATAAACTAATTTTTGAGTGAAAACGAGACATGTGACCCAAAACGGCATCTGATCATTTTAAACGTATGGTTGACGTTTCTACTCATTTAGTTTTGTTGAATAAGAGTATATGAGGTAGTTTATAAATTATAATTTAAACTATTTATTTTAAACATTTTTTTTAGTCAAATGCTAAAATTCCAAACTATATTATAGAAGAGACTATTTGACCCAATTACCACTTGTACATATTTAGTACACAATTCTCTCAGTGTGTGGACCCCACAATGGGGCCCATGGTGTGGGACCCACAAGCATGTGAGTGGGTTGTATACCAAGTTATGTACAAAGTATGTAAATATAGCAATATTGTTTTAATAATGACGGTTCAATTTTATTACCGAGCGATTCTACAAAAAATAAATAAATAAATAATAATAATAATTGAGTTTTAACTTAAAAATAAAATATTATCTTAGAATTAAATTTTAATTTTTAAGTAAATTTCATAGTTACAAGCTAATTTTGTACTTTTAAAAACTTTTACACATAATTAAATTTTTTTTATTTAAAAATACTATTTTTACATTTTATAAGTGAATTCTTGTCTTATTAGTAGTAATTTTACTTTACATTTTTTTAACAAAAATAAAAAGGTGAATTTTTATCATATAATAATTTTTACTTTTAAACATTTTTTTTAGTTATAAAATAATTTCTTTTACTTATAAATAAAGTTTTTAGTTAATATATTTTTATTTACCGGTTAGTTTTGAACAAAATAGGTATGTTAAAAATAATTATTAAGTAAAATTAGATGAGAATTTGAAAAACGACAAAAACCCATCAACTCTAGGTAAAAAGTACTCAAAATCAATGCCCAAAAACACCCAACAAGTACCTATTTTTTCTTACCTTAAAACAAGAAAAAAATAAAATTAAATAAAAAAATTAACCTCCTAAACAAGAATTTTCACTAGGATTTCTGGTTTTTGAAATGACTAATATGCCACTCCAGTCTTGACTTGTATATATCCAGTGCCCAAAAAAAAGGTCCCAACCCAATCCACCATTACATACTCTGGTGTGATTTTAAAAATTTATAAAAATTTACATCAAATACAACAAATAAATTTAACCGCACATTTCATAAAATTCACAACTAAAAATCTGAATTTTAGCTACCAAACAGGAGCATGGTATATGTGCACGGGCCATGGGGCCGCTTGATGCCTAGGGGCAAGCATAATTTCCATCACCAACTAGCCAGTTTAGTTCAATTCGATTGCATAGCCAAGTCTCAAGCTTTTAAGAATAATTTTTTGTACATGTAATTGCTTAATTTAGAAATGCAGTTACTCCAATATTTACACTGTACGTTAATACCAAACAAGCCATAATTGTCTTCAAACATCATAGCAAAATCATATTGCAAGAATAATTATATTTTGGGATACTAGGTTCAATCATGCTACAAGTACAAGAAATTTTGACAAAAACCTTTGTCAGACAACACATGAAGGAAATTGATTGGGGGAAAAAAAATAAAAATAAAAATCCAATCATCTATGGCCATGTCAGAGTTCGAGGGAATTTTGTCAAGAATGCCCTGCACTCGTGACTTTTTCCTATTACGTTTTTCTTCCCAGACATGACAAGAAATAACACAACACAACACACACACACACACACACACACAAAAGGACATTGAATATTTGTGATAAAACATTATTCAATGTGAACAAACGTTCCTCACTAACACGATTGGAGGTCGAAGCATGGTTGACGTCGAGTCTAGGATGCATCAGACAAAATGGATTACCAGAGCCCATATGGGATATACCAACAAGAGAATAATCCCGACTGTGTTTGAAATGCCACGACTTTGTGTGAAGGAGTTGCGGAATCCACCAGATGCTCGAATGTGTTCTTGCAGAAGATAACAACCAATGACAAGACATATAGCAACGCCAACCAAGCCATCTCTAAGAGTATGAGCAAAGAAATTTGGAGCAACCACCAGAAGAAGAATCAAAGCACCAGGCATCTCTAGCCAATCTGTAACCGAATATAAATATAATTTAACAAACGGTTGTAGGCAGTATTGAACAGTATAATGGTATTTGTCTTCTTTAATCATCAGAGATTACGTAAAGAATGTGATCCGAATTGCATGAATTTATTCGTGCATAATCTAAAAAATCTCTTGACTAGATAACGGATTCAAAGATGTACCATCGAAAGGAGAAGGGCGCAAACTAAAATATTTGGGTTCCTTGATGACTTGTTTGATAAGGTGAACTATAGAGTACTCGACATTATTAAGGAAGAAAAAGAAAACAAAGTCTTCTCCATTCCGAACATGCTCTTAGCTTTTCCGTTGAACACAAAGCAGTGATGAAGAAGTAAAAATAATCAACGGGAACAACAAGCTCTTAATGGACAGTAAAACTGAATCTCACGAGTTTTCAAACTTCAGAAGATAATACGAGGAGTTTACCTGGGAAATGTCTGGGAAAGAAAAGCCTTAAAACAACTGCGATGAATGCAATCCATTTTCCAACCTCTCCCCTACACCACAATGCCAAGTGTTAAATCAGAAAAATGATTTTGCTCAAGAAAAGGCTAGTCGAACAGTATCCAGGTAGAGACCATCACCTTAAAAAGTTGAACAATATGGAAGGAAAACTAAAGAAAATATAAGGAATTAGGAGTGCAGTCAGCATGTTTGTCTTCCAGTTTGTCCGGTCCAAGATCAATAAATAGCTGCAGTAAACACATAATTTTCCAACTAACATTAGTAATCAACTTAATTGTTGAAGATGAATGATAAAAGAAATCAGTAGGGAAGAAGTGATTGAATTATACATATGAAGTGTAGAGTGTAATTTTTACGTAGACATTACAATCAGCAAAAAGTGACATTATTCTGAATGTTGAATAACTGCAAGTATCTGAGTTAGAATCACAAACAAGTAAAAGGGAAAGAATCAATTGAGTTTTAATATATGAAACTTTTAGATGCTAATTCGCCGTTCAGTGAAGAAATATTATTTTCTGGATTGTGTTACTATTTTCAACAGTTATTTCTACTCAAAACTGATCCAAATATTGTACAAATTTCAAGTATTGATTAAAGAAACTGCAAGAAAATTACTTTGACACATGAGGATCACCTTTCACGATATGTTACCGTTCATTTTTATATAGATCACACGGATTCATCTCTTATATTATTTAAATTACATATTTCATTAGGAAGTCATAATCTATTGTAAGAACCAGACTATGTATAGAGAATTCAGCATTTTATTAGAGGCTCTCAATATGATCTTTCGTCAAGAGAGATGCAGAAAGATTTCCACCAGTGTTACAGAAAATGGCTTTTCCACGTTAAGCAGGATTTTTACCCTAGAGTTAATACCTAACATTCTTTATGTATCCATTGTACTCTGTACCACCATCAGACAATCAGAACACCATACTATTTTCATGTAATTGTTATATACTCTTCAATTCTTTATTGTATTCTCATTTCCAAGTCTTTCATGGGAGTAATCCTCAATTTACACTGTAAAATCCTCAAGTGAACAACAGGTTAGAAAATGTTACGACTAAAGAATTGTGATTTACCAGTCAAAATAAGATCTAACAGTGTGAATAATAATTTACCAGCTCCAGAAATTAACTTAGCAAACTGTGAAAAAGAAGCCAAATGGTAACTCGTTCATTAAGGACTTGTTTGGTACACCATATTGGACAAGAGATTAAAACTTCTTTTCAAGCTTAATACTGTCCAATGTCCATAATGTACTGCCTATCTTACCCAACAAGCTATAAATGTAAGAATTTATCAAGTTTCAAACGTGACTTGCCAAAACTACAATTCACCCTGTAAATGCCAATAGATCAAATTTCACAATTTTCGTACAAGTCCAATTATACATCATCAAAGTCAACAAAACTCCATAGTATCAAACTTGAATAAACCCACCTTTATCTTCAGTCTTATTAGCCACTAAATGGAAAATCATTATTTTCCAGAACTTAATCCCAAACAGCGAATAAATGTCAAGCAATCAATTCGAGAAATATTTATTATATATACAAACACGCACAAACAACATATACTGTAACAAGATCCGAATAAAAAGCTCACATGGCAGCAAAAGAGGAAACCCATTTGAGAAAAGAAGTCCCAAATCCTAGCCCACCCAATTTTGCAGCATGACTGATGAGTTTCTTGGCAGCCATTTTCAGTTCGTTGAAATCATCATTCAGCAATTCTTGATCAGTTTTCATGGCCAAATAATCCATCCTCCCCATTTCTTGATGTTCTTCTTTTTCTTTCAACTTATCAGATCTGAATTACAAATCAAAACTCAATCAAAAATCAAACTGTAATGGTTGAAAATGTAGTCCGGAGGTTGTTTTTGTGACCACATATTCCCATAGATTTTGAAAAAATTCAACAATTAGGGAAAGTGGGCCAGCAGGTTTTTGGATTAGGGTCCAAAAAAAGTTATGAGGGTTAACGGATCCAACTGTATTCCTCTTTTAAAAAAAAAAGTTGAAACGCAACCTTGACGGTCTCACCTGTCCGTCCTGTCCTGGCTCTAGATGAAGGAGGTAAATCGCAAGTTATACCTCTAAGTGTACAAGGTGGAAGTCTGCTTATACACTTGTACTTACCCAAGGGCCAAATCCATATTTCAGGATTCGAACCCTTGACGCGACAGCCTCAAACAAAGCTAAAGTTTTTTCACCTTCCCCTTTTACCACTTGGAGATGTGCCCTTGGGGCGACTGTATTCCTCTTTGTGTATTTGACTATGCGAAGACAATACGTGGAGGGGACTAAAGGAAAAGATTAATACACTTCAAATGGATACCTCAGTTTCATTTTCTAAAATTCATCCCAAACTTATTTTTAATTGAACATTTTATGGGATCCACAAATTTTCAATCATATATTTCATCAATTTTTATCAAGTTTATTAAAAATCTAATTTTCGGTGTTGACCGATTCATCACTTTCATCGCCACTTATAAATAGCGGTGTCAATAAAGATCAAATAGAACATAAAACCTACTACTTCATTTGACATCTGTTTGACATTTTTTAATTTAATGTAATTTATTTATAATACTTATTTTCAACAACACATTTACACAATAAAATATTATTCATGTAAAACCAAAACTTTCCCGACACATTCTTCAAAATACTATTTTTAAAATTTTATGAATGTCAAATGGGAGCTATCCTCCGTACATCTAACATGACATTTAAAGACATAAAAATCATCATTCACCCTTTAGATGATCGAGAATATCTGGGCTTTATAATTCTTTTTACATGAAAATTTTTCCTTTACATGTTCGCCTAGCTTAAAGAAAATTTAGTCAAGTCCTTGATCCATCCCTGAATGCAACTATACGGTGAAGAAATCCTTTTATTTAAGAAATAATTTGGGTTACCAAGTTAGAGAAAGTGATAATATCAAGTAATCGAATTTTGTAAATTTAAAAAAAAAAAAAAAAAAAAAGTGCCAACCATCTGATATAATGTCGCCACGCAGAAACAAAAATCTGCTGACAACTACCAATTATTTATGATGTTAATGTAGTTTACTACTTGGACTACTTGACAAAATTATTCATGAATAATTCAATTTAAATTATTCTTTCATAAATTTCACTTTTTTTTTCTTATATAGTTTCATGAGACAACTAGAAAACAAGAATTGAAAGTGAGCAAAATGATGCAAAACAAAATACTTTTAAGGACGAGAGCAACAATTATGAAGTGAAATTGAGAAGCATAGTTTTACGGTCAAGATGGTATAGTTTATA
Source organism: Fraxinus excelsior (assembly GCA_019097785.1). Lineage (NCBI taxonomy): Eukaryota > Viridiplantae > Streptophyta > Magnoliopsida > Lamiales > Oleaceae > Fraxinus > Fraxinus excelsior. The sequence goes on from CM032636.1 coordinate 7,213,991, forward strand.
AATTATAAAAAAATAAAACTACGACAATACTAAAAATGGTATAATTTATAAATTATACTTGTTCTTTGCGAGTTTTCGCACTTTGATATCATTGTACAATAACTTAATATCGAAAGCAAAAACAAGTTAAGCCTAAATCAAGTCAAATAGTCTCAATTAATTTCACCAATCTCTAATGGTCTAATCTCATCTCGTGAACAATTCACAACTCCCAATTACTGTAAGCAATTCAGAATGATAGAATCACAAATATTAAAGCAAAAACAAAGTAATTCACATAGCAATACTAGAATCAATTCACTGCGCAATTCACAGAATGCTTTCACAAATCACTGGGACAGCAATACTGGAACTAGCCACCAACCCTGGTTGGCTGCATGAAAGTGGCAGCTGCTTGTAGTGAAGTAGCCATTTTGTTTTTGCTTTGTTTTTTGTTATCTTGTTCCTTATTACAAAGGAGTAGCAAATTATTTTTGTGGCTTTGGTGTAAGATAAGAACTAGGATAAGGGTCTTCTTTCATTGGTTGATTTGTGTTAGTACTGCTGGTTTCATGGATTGCCAGGTAGCAATCTTGGAATCTAGGATGAAGATATTCAATTTTGTTTTATCCTAATAATTCTTTAGATTTTGAGTTTCAAATGATTTTTCATTAATAAAAGGCCCGAATCAAACCGTTTATACCCAGATTAATTGTGAGTTTGAAAATATGTTTCGGATGAAGTCAAATCATTTTTCAAATACGATGGTTAGTTTAAAACAGGTTTCGTACGGGAAAACACTATTTTCCAAATACGAGGACCAACTTGACTTTCAAACTCGCAATCTTCATAATTAAAAAAAAAAAAAGAAAAAAACGAATATCTTTTGAAAAATATAGATGATAAATAAAAATTAATTTTTTAAAGTTTAAACAAAAAAATCATATTAGAACTTAATTAGAGAAAAAAAAAAAACAATTGTTTGGTCAAAATTAAAAGAGATTAACTTTTAGCTTTTAATTTTTGATTAACCAAGCCAATAGTGGCATCTCTCATGTGTCTTCAAGCTAGGCAATCAAGATTGAAACGACTTGTTCATCATGATGGACCATACTGAGCGATTCTACCATATAATAATAATAATAATAATTGAGTTTTAACTTAAAAATAAAATAATTACTTATAATTAAAATTTTAATTTTGAAGTAAATTTTATAGTTACAAGCTAATTTTGTACTTCTAAATAATTTTTACACATAAGTAATTTTTTATTTAAAAATATTATTTTTATATTTTATTAGTGAATTCTTGTCTTATTAGTAGTAATTTTACTTTATATTTTTTTAACAAAAAAAGGTGAATTTTTATCTTATAAATAATTTTTACTTATAAACAAATTTTTTAGTTATAAAATAATTGTTTTTACTTATAAATAAAGTTTTTAGTTAATATATAAAATTGGATCTGAAGCTGAATGGAAGACTTGCTAAAGGGAATGGAGAAGTGCTAAGTGTTCAAGAAAGACAAGAAAAAAGGGTGTGCTGAATTTGTAATAAAAAAGGACACTATAAGAGGAATTGTCCAAAAAGAAACCAGAGGTGGATAAAGAGAGGAGACAAACAAGAGGGAGAATGTGCAAACTTGGTTGGAGGCTATGAAGTTGATGAAGTGCTCTGAAGGTTCTAGTTGCAATGAATCTGAAATTTTTTCTCAAGAATCAAGGAGAAGATTGTTAGAAAAACTGATGCTTGAAGAAGAATTAGAACAACCTTAGCATTCACAAAGCTGTTAGAATAAAATCAGTTATCTGTTTATAGTTTCAACCGATGCTAGTTAGTTAGAATCTTCAATAACTTGGAGCCTTGTTTGTTAGTAGTTAACAACCGAAAAAGGAGCCTTATTTAGGTCTATAAATAGGGGCTTTAGGTAATGTAAAAAAAAAAAAAAAAAGCTTTCGGGGGTGAAAGAGGGACAGAAAGTGAGATTGTATAGAAATGGTAGAATTCTTATAAATCCGGGTAAAAATCTTTCTTGAATGATTTCAAGAGTGTAAATCATGTTTTGCTTTGGTAATAAAGTGTTAGGAAGAGGTTATCTTCCTGGTTAAATCATTTTCGGTGTTTAAATCTTGCTGGTAATTGTTTTCTGTAAGTCTGTTGCTGTTCAGAATCATTTTTAAGCCTCAGTTCAAATACGGTGAGTTGCAAGGATATCCGGTATGGAGAGGTGATATTCGGTATGCATCATGCATATACGGTAAGTTCAACTTTAGGCGATTTTTCTCATTTTTCTGATGGTTCAACTGAATTTCTAGGTTTCTTAACTAAATCCAAAGTAAAGATAGTCTCCAGATCCCAACAAAACATTATTTAATGTGGACAAATGTTCCTTACTAACACGATAGGAGGTCGAAGCATGGTTGACGTTGAATCTAGGATGCATCAGACAAAATGGATTACCAGAGCCCATCCCGACTGTGTTTGAAATGCCACGGCTTTGTGTAAAAGAGTTACGGAATCCACCAGATACTCGAGTGTGTTTTTGTAGAAGATAACAACCAATGATAAGACATATAGCAACACCAACCAAGCAAAGAAATTTGGAGCAACCACCAGAAGAAGAATCAAAGCTGGCTTGTTTGATAAGGTGGACTATAGAGTAGTTATTAAAGAAGAAAAAGAAAACAAAGTCTCGTCCATTCGGAATAAGTAAAAATAATCAATGGGAACAAGAAGCTGTTAATGGACAGTAAAACTGAATCTCACGAGTTTTCAAACTTCAGAAGATAATATGAGGAGTGTACCTGGGAAATGTCTGGGAAAGAAAAGCCTTAAAAACAACTGCAATGATTGCAATCCATTTTCCAACCTCTCCCCTACACCACAATGCCAAGTGTTAAATTAGAAAAGTGATTTTGCTCAAGAAAAGGCTAGTCGAACAGTATCCAGGTAGAGACCATCACCTTAAAAAGTTGAACAATATGGAAGGAAAACTAAAGAAAATATAAGGAATTAGGAGTGCAGTCAGCATGTTTTTCTTCCAGTTCGTCCGGTCCAAGATCAATAAATAACTGCAGTAAACACATAATTTTCCAACTAACATTAGTAATCCATTTTGCTAAGAAATATAGTATTATTTTATTTTATTGTTTATTAAGGGTAAAATAGTCTTTTTAGTTTCCCTTATTTTAGACTATATATAGTTTCTCTCTGTTTAGGTTTTGTATTCACTTTTTCATTATGCATTAGTAATGAAACCCTAGCCTCCCTTTTTTTTTTTGAATTGTTTAACATGGTATCAGAGCAAAATTTCATGGGACAAAGTTCGATAAAGTTTTCTTTCCGTTTTGCAATCTGGTATTTCGTTTTCTTTTCTTTTGAGATCTGTTTTTTCTTATTCTTTGATTATGGCTACTGAAAGAGACGATTCGCTTCAGTCCGTGAATGTGAGGTTGGATGGAAAGAATTATTCGTATTGGAGTTATGTGATGATAAATTTTCTTAAGGGTAAAAAGATGTGGGGATACGTTAGTGGAACTTTTGTGAAACCTAAGAATATCGATGAGGATTATGCTGGTTTGGTAAATACTTGGGAATTAAATAATTCGAAAATCACTACTTGGATTAACAATTCTGTTGAGCATTCCATAGGTAGAGAGTTGGCGAAATATGAGACAGCAAAGGAGGTTTGGGATCATCTGCGAAGGTTATTCACTCAGTCAAATTTTACGAAGCAGTATCAATTGGAGAATGACATACGAGCTCTTCAACAGAAAAATATGAGTATTCAGGAGTTTTATTCTGCTATGACAGATCTTTGGGATCAATTGGCTCTTACAGAATCAAACGAATTAAAGGCATGTGAACCCTATATTGCTCGTAGAGAGCAGCAACGGTTGGTGCAGTTTTTAACTGCACTTCGCAGTAATTTTAAGGGACTTAGAGGTTCAATTTTGCATCGTTCTCCACTTCCTTCTGTTGACTCAGTTGTTAGTGAGCTATTGGCGAAAGAAATACATCTCAAGTCTTATTTTGAAAAGGGAATCCTTTCTGCTTCTAATCCTTCCGTGTTAGCAGTGCCTTCTAAGTCACTCTCTCATAATCAAAATAAGTTTTACGGAAGGGTTGCCCCCGATGGTTGTAGTTTTTGTAAGCATAAAGGTCATTGGAGGGCTCAATGTCCTAAGTTCAGACAGCAGAATCAATCGCAACAACAATTTCAAGCTTGGAAGCCTGGCAACTAGTCACAATCGAATGCTCATAGACTACCTCATGGCTATAGACCACCACAGTCTAATACTGCAGCAGCAGCTTCATCAGGTCTCTTCACCGATCCTAGTACTCTAGCTGAGCAATTTCAGAAGTTTCTCTCCTTACAGCCACAAGCTATGTCTGCTTCCTCTCCTTCCGTAGGTCAGTTGCATCATGGTTCTTCAGGTATGTCACATTCTGTATGGGTCTTGGATTCTGGTGCTTCACATCATATGTCTCCAGATTTTTCATCTTTTGCTTCTGTGTCTCCTTCGTCTTCTATTCCTGTCATGACTGCTGATGGCACTCCTATGCCTTTAGCAGGTGTTGGTTCTGTTGTCACACCTCACTTGTCTCTCCCTAATGTTTATCATATACCGAAACTCACATTAAATCTTGCTTCTATTGGTCAATTATGTGATTCTGGTAATTTAGTTACATTTTCCTCCTCTTCTTGTTATGTGCAGGACCTGCAATCTCAGAAGCTGATTGGGACAGGCCGTAGGAAGGGTGGACTATATATTTTGGATGAGTTAAAAGTGCCAGTTGCTGCTTCTACTACTAGTGTTGATTTGTCTTCTTTTCGTTTGAGTCATTCTTCTTCTAGTTTTTATTTATGGCATTCTTGTTTAGGTCATGTTTCGTCTTCTCATTTAAGATTTTTGTCTTCCACTGGAGCGTTAGAAAATTTGTAACCTTGTGATATTTCTGATTGTAGTGGATGTAAACTGGCAAAATTTTCAGCTTTACCTTTTAATCGAAGTATTTCTGTTTCTTCTTCTCCTTTTGATTTGATTCATTCTGATGTATGGGAGCCTTCTCCTGTTACCACAAAAGGAGGGTCTCGATATTATGTTTCCTTTATTGATGATCATACTAGTTATTGTTGGGTTTATTTAATGAAACATCGTTCTGAATTCTTTGAGATATACTCAGCATTTCATTCTCTTGTCAAAACTCAACATTCTGCTGTTATCAAATGTTTTAGGTATGATTTGGGTGGGGAATACACTTCTAATAGATTTTGTGAGCTTCTTGCCTTAGATGGAACCATTCACCAAACTTCGTGTACTGATACTCCTGAGCAAAATGGTGTTGCTAAAAGAAAACATAGGCACATTGTTGAAACTACTCGCTCTCTCTTGTTGTCTTCTTCTGTTCCTAGTGTGTTCTGGGGTGAAGCTGTTCTTACTGCTGTAGGTCTGATTAATACAATTCCATCTTCTTATATATCAGGTCTTTCTCCTTTCGAAAAGTTGTATGGGTATGCCCCGGATTATTCTTTCTTTAGAGTTTTTGGTTGTACTTGTTTCGGTCTTCGTCCTCGTGTAGAACGTAGTAAGTTGTCATCTCGATCTGCTATTTGTGTCTTTCTTGGTTATGGTGAAGGTAAAAAGGGATATCGTTGTTTTGATCCAACAACTCAGAAACTTTATGTGTCTCGTCTGTTGTTTTTCTCGAACATATACCTTTCTTTTCTATTCCATCCACTACTCATAATTTGACTAGATCTGATCTTATTCGTATATATCCATTTTCTGACGATTCTGATAGTTTGTCATCTCAGGTTCCCAGTACCTCAAATACCTCTTCTCATGTTCTTACCCCGTTATCTTTACAACCAACTTGTATTGATCATTCTGCAGGTACTGACACTTTACTCTCCGGTACACCTAGAGGTCTCTCTTCTCCTACGGTCCCTCAAGCTCCGTCTGAGATTGTGGATCCACATCTACGTCAATCCACACGCATTCGTAAGTCTACAAAGTTACCAGATTTTGCTTATTCTTGTTATTCTTCATCTTTTACTTCATTTTTAGCTTCTATTCATTGTCTCTCTGAGCTCTCTTCCTATAAAGAGGCAATTCTTGATCCTCTTTGGCAGCAAGCTATGGATGAGGAACTTTCTGCTTTGCATAAGACTGATACTTGGGATTTGGTTCATCTACCTCCTGGTAAGAGTGTTGTGGGTTGTCGTTGGGTGTATATGATCAAGACTAATTCTGATGGATCAATTGAGCGATACAAAGCTCGGTTGGTTGCAAAAGGGTACTCTCAACAGTATGGTATGGATTATGAGGAAACATTTGCTCCTGTTGCAAAAATGACTACTATTCGTACTCTTATTGCAGTAGCTTCCATTCGTCAGTGGCGTATCTCTCAACTTGATGTTAAAAATGCCTTCTTGAATGGAGATCTTCAAGAAGAAGTTTATATGGCACCCCCTCCTGGTGTTTCACATGATTCTAGGTATGTTTGCAAGCTAAAGAAAGCGTTATATGGTCTCAAACAAGCACCTCGTGTTTGGTTTGAGAAATTTTCTGTTGTGATCTCTTCCCTTGGATTTACTTCTAGTAGTCATGATTCTGCTCTTTTTGTTAAGTGCACTGATGCAGGTCGTATCATTCTATCTTTATATGTTGATGACATGATTATTACTGGTGATGATATTGATGGTATTTCAGTTTTGAAAACAGACATAGCTAGACAGTTTGAAATGAAAGATTTGGGTTCTCTACGATATTTCTTGGGTATTGAGGTAGCCTGCTCACCTAGAGGTTATCTTCTTTCTCAGTCAAAATATGTTGCAGATATTCTTGAGCGGGCTAGACTTACTGATAATAAGACTGTTGATACTCCCATTGAGATTAATGCAAAGTATTCTTCTTCTGATGGTTTACTTTTGTCGGATCCTACTTTATATCGTACTATTATTGGGAGCTTGGTATATCTCACTATTGCTCGTCCAGATATTGCATATGCTGTTCATGTTGTTAGTCAGTTCGTTGCTTCTCCTACTGCAGTTCATTGGACAACTGTTCTTCGTATTTTGCGGTATCTTCGGGGTACAGTCTTTCAGAGTCTTTTACTTCCATCCACATCTTCCTTGGAGCTGCGTGCATACTCTGATGCTGATCATGGCAGCGATCCCACAGATCGCAAGTCTGTTACTGGTTTCTGTATTTTTTTGGGTGATTCTCTTATTTTTTGGAAGAGCAAGAAACAATCTATTGTTTCTCAATCTTCAACCGAAGCAGAATATCGTGTTATGGCATCTATTACCAAAGAGATTGTTTGGCTACGTTGGTTACTTGAAAATATGAGAGTTTTTCTTTCTCATCCTACTCCTATGTATTGCGACAACCAGAGTTCTATTCAAATTGCCCACAACTCGGTTTTTCATGAACGGACTAAGCACATTGAGATCGATTGTCACCTTACTCGTCATCATCTCAAGCATGGCACAATTACTTTGCCTTTTGTTCCTTCTTCTTTGCAGCTTGCAGATTTCTTTACTAAGTCGCATTCTATTTCTCGTTTTCGTTTTCTAGTTGGCAAACTCTCGATGCTTGTAACTGCCGCATCGTGAGTTTGAGGGGAGATGTTAAGAAATATAGTATTATTTTATTTTATTGTTTATTAAGGGTAGAATAGTCTTTTTAGTTTACCTTATTTTAGACTATATATAGTCTCTCTCTGTTTAGGTTTTGTATTCACTTTTTTATTATGCATTATTAATGAAACCCTAGCCTCCCTTTTTCTTCTCTTTTTCTTTGAATTGTTTAATACATTTAATTGTTGAAGATGATTAATAAAGAAAATCAGTAGGGAAGAAGTGATTGAATTATACATATAAAGTGTAGAGTGAAATATTTACGTAGACATTAAAATCAGCAAAAAGTGACATTTTCTGAATGTTGAATAACTGCAAGTATCTGAGATAGAATCACAAACAAGTAAAAGGGAAAGAATCAATTGAGTTTTAATATATGATACTTTTAGATGCTAATTCGTTGTTCAGTGAAAAAATATTATTTTCTAGATTGTGTTATTATTTTCAACAGTTATTTCTACTCAAAACCGGTCCAAATATTGCACACATTTCAAGTATTGATTAAAGAAACTGTAAGAAAAGTACTTTGACACACGAGGATCACCTTTCACAATACGTTAACCGTTCATTTTTATATAGATCACATGGATTCAACTCTTCTATTATTTAAATTTCATATTTGATTAGGAAGTCATAATATATTGTAACAACCAGACTTTGTATAGAGAGGATTCAGCATTTTATTAGAGGCTGTCAATATGATCTCTCATCAGGAGAGATGCTGAAAGATTTCCACCAGTGTTACTGAAAATGGCTTTTCCACGTTAAGCAGGATTTTTCCATGAGTATTAATACCTAACATTCTTTATGTATCCATTGTACACTGTATGAAAATATGAAGAGGGAAAGAATTGGAGAAGAAGAACTCTTGGAGGGAGAATTGCTTAATTGCCAAAAAATTATTCCAACTATATGAACTGTACAATATATAGGAAAAGAGATAAATGCTAAAATATCCTCTCAAGATGGGAGACGTAGATTCAAAACTCCCATCTTGGATATCAACTGCTTGAATCTAATTCCTCCTAACGCCTTAGTTAATACATTAGCTAGTTGGTCTTGTGATGCAACATGTAGCATTTTAACTTCTCTAGCTTGAGCTTTGTCGCAGTCAATCTCTATATGTTTTGTCCTCTCGTGAAAAACTAGATTGCTTGCAATGTGAATGGCTGACTGACTGTCACAAAACAACAAAGCTGCTCGATCATGCTTAACACTTAAGTCTGCAAGTATGTTTCTTAACCAACTTAATTCGCACACTACAACAGCCATGGATCTGTACTTTGTTTCTGCTGATGATCTGGAGACAGTATGTTGCTTCTTCGACCTCCAAGAAAGTAATGAATTCTCTATAAAGACGCAATAACCAGTGACATGCCTTCTGGTATCTAAATGGGATGCCTAATCAGCATCACCAAAACCTTTAAGTATGAGATCTGACTTGCTTTCAAATAGCAAGCCTTGTGTTGGTGTGCCTTTCAAGTATCTCAGTACGTGATGTGCAGCTTCAAGATGTGGCTACCTTGGTGATTGGAGATATTGACTAAGCACATGTACTGCATATGATAAGTCATGCCTGGTGATTGTTAGATACGAAATCCTTCATATCAATCTTCTGTATGCACCTGCATTTTCAATCAATTCTCGTTGATCATTACTCAGCTTCAAATTCTGAGGTAATGGATATTTTGTAGGCTTGGCTCCGAGGTATCCAGCATCAGTTAACACATCCAAACCATATTTCCTTTGATTCACAGATGTTCTGGCTATTTTAAGCCCAAGAAAGTATTTCAAAACCCCCAAGTCCTTTAATTTGAACTGCTTATTCAGCTCCTTCTTGAATTTCCCAATGTATGATATATCATTACCCCATATTGTTGGGAACCTACTTAGTCATGCGCAGTGGAAGTAAAGCAAATTTCGATTCCCAAACAAGATCTGCTTTGTGTTTAGATAGAAACTGTGATAGAAATAATACATTTGATGAATTCTACAAACTCTTTTGCTGATTCACGAATTCCAATGATCACGATCTACAATCCAAGCTGTCCAATTGTCCAGCCTCCAATGGTGATCCACACAGAGAATAAGAATGACGGTTAGGGTTTTCTTTTCTCGTGCTAGCAAGAATAATGAATTATCCATAATGTTTTTCAAACCCTAGCAGCCTATTAATGAGTTCACCTTGGCCAAGGATTTCATTATCAACTTAACTGAATGAAATGTAGATCATAATCTCTTACTATCTAAGAGTGACGAATCCTCTATTGATCATTCAAAACCTTCATATGATTCTTGACATACCCGAACGATGCCGTATTAGCGACCCTTGATAGAGCAACATCCGACATCACCAAAGCATGACTGTCCTCACATAAGGCACTATGATGACCTTAAGTCAAAGGACCAATTCCACTACCGAACGTTAGAGATTAACCACTGACACTCAGATAGTTTTCCATGTGGAATCTCTCAGCGGGTCTCCAATGTTTTGTTCTATAACAAAACATTCACGTGTTCATTCAAGTGTCTCCACACTTTAACTTGTAAGATCAACTACTTACTTTATAAGTAAGAAATGTCACACGTGATGGTCTATTCATAATAACGATATCCTTATCTCGTTATTACATACGACCACAGACGATTTAAGATTCAATCATATATAATTTGTATCTCACAATCACAACTCCTTGTGATTAACAAATCATCAAGACTTGAATCTACATATTCTATTATTTAATTAATTAGAATATTAATTCAATAATAAATCTTGCCATAAATATGCATCAGTTATATATACATTAAAAGTGCTTATGTCCAAAGTTGATTGGACCTAGGGCATAACACTTACAAACTCCCACTTGCACTAGATCCAATCCCTTATGTATATTATACCATAAGAGCCCACATGACAATCATGTTTATGCTGCGACAACTCTTTGTCAATGGGTCTGCAATTTAATAACTTGTGGGAATTCGTTCTTTCTTTACGTCATTTCATTGTATTATCTTTCCAATGAGATAATACTACCTTAACACATGTTTGGATCAATGATCAGACCTTAGTTCCCTCGTTTGCACGATGGCTCCACTATTATCACAATACAGAAGCATGTGATCAACAATATTAGGAACTACTCCAAGTTCATTAATGAACACTTTGACCCAGACAACAACTTTTGTTGCTTTCTAAAGCAGTGATGTATAAGGCTTCTATTATTGAATCAACGATAATTTTCGATTTGGAACCTTTTCAACACATCGCTTAAGAGTAAATCAATATCCTAATTGAAATATGCTATCATTCTAGTCCGACTAGAAGTTAGCATCAATGTATCCATGAACTCCCAGTTCATTTTCTCCATATAAAATCTTCTCAAGATTTTATCTATATAGATCTAGATGAGTTAATCAATCTTATAGATCTATCTCTATAGATCAAGCTATTTCTCACATATCTATTATGAAGAAATTATTTAACAATCATAGTTTCAACAATTGAAATATAAAGACGTTGTTTCCTGTTAATATGTCTCATACATATAATATTAGGAATACGACATTGTTCCCACTATCTTCTTTTAAACACACAATTCATTTTTAAAAAAATCAAACATTTTGACTTTTATATCAAATCGAATATTTCAGCTCCAAAATGCTTATTTTAATCCATATTGAACTTTTCTTGTAAACTCATTTACAACCTATGGGTTCTAATCCATTAGGCGGGTTGACCAAGGTCCAAACCTTGGTAACATTAAGTTCATATCGGATATCATAGCCTTATGCCATGTCAGTGAGTCAACACTTGACTTTGCTTATGCATAATTTGTAGGTTCATCATCCTCGATTAGTAATGCTAGATTAGTAATCATGGATTCTTATCTTCCAGAAGGTCGAATAATCCTACAAGATTTACATGGAGCTGTCGTGCCCGCAAGAGTCTCCACTTCCTGATCAAGAGTATGTCTCTCAACACTTTGGGATCAGACTCAGGTTATCTACTTGGTTAACTATATCTGTGAATCTTTGAACTCTTTCAAGATTTACTCTACTCCCACTGTCCTCTCCTAGAACAAACATTTTCTCTAAGAGTATGACATGTCTTGAGATGAACTCCTTCTTCTCAATGAGATTATAGAATTGATATCCAATTGTCTCTTGAATATCCCACAAATATATGTTTATCGAATTTAGTTTCAAACTTATCTGATTCAGTGCGCTTCACATAAGCGTCACAGCCTCAATCTTTCATATGAGAAAAGTGGGGCATTCTGTCTTTCCATAACTCGTATGGAGTTTTGTTAACCGATTTAGATGGGACATGATTGGTGCGTGGCACGTGGCAATCAGTGCATGACCTCAAAACGATTTTGAAGTATTTGCATGGCTTGTCCTTATTGCACTATATCTAATAGTGCATAATTCCTCATTGCAAATACACTATTATGTTGCAATGCATGTAGAGGAATCCACTGCAAGAGAATCTCATTCTCTTTTAGATAATCTAAAATTCTCCACTTTAGATATTCTCCACATCGATCAGATCTTAGTGTGAGAATTTATTTACCTATTTGTTTCTCAATTTCTAGTTTGAATCCCTTGAACATTTCGAAAGTTTCATACTTGAATTTCATCAAATATACATGACCATTTCTGAAATAGTCGTCTAGTAAATGTGATGAGATCAGAGAAACTTTATCTAGCATTAATTAATATGTGTCCACATACATCACTATGTATTAAACTCAGTAATTACGTAGATCTTTCTCTTTTTCAAGTAAAAGGAGATATGGTCATTATGCCTAACAGACATATTTTACATTTGTCGAATGATTCAAAATCATTTGACCCAAATGTACATCTCCATGTAAGTTTGGAATTGCATTTTCATTTATATGATCAAATCTGCAATGCCAGATATAGGTGTTATTCAGATTATCATTTTATGCCTTTCGGTATCTATACTCATTATAGAATGCTCAATGTTTAAAATATAAATATCATTTTGTAATTTACCATGACCATTAAGATTTTATCAAGATAAAAGGAACAACAATTGTCTTTAACGTTAAATTAATTCATGTCTAAACATGAAATTTATTTAATGCTCTTGGTAATGGAAAGAACAAAACAATATTTCTCTAATTCTAATATTGAGCCTAAGGCAAAAGCAAGAAGTAGGTCATATAGGCAATGCAACAACATTTGCTCATATTCAACGTACAAGTCAACTTCTCCTCCTTTTTACAGTGATCTACTTCTGTTTAGTTTTAGCATATTTATACAAATATGAGATCCATATCTAGTATCCAATACCATGAAACTAATGAAGTGGATATAAGTCTTACAATTTTCTTTCCAATGACCTATCATTCCAAAATGATATCAATGGTCATTAGATTTGATATTGTCCTTATTCCCTTTAACTGTCTCAGTCATCTTGGTTGTTTTCCGAAAACATCCTTTAGACTTCCCTACAGGAATCTATGACTATGATTTGCCCACTACAAACATAGATATTGGGCTTAACAGTCTTAAGCATGTTCAACAACTCAATAAGTGTGCATTCGAATTTATCCATGTTAAATTCATAATACCTACTGGCAACGATTGTAGAACCAAGTCATACTTAGTTCATTGTTCATGATTGAACTCAATTGAGACAACTTCTCAAAGTAGTCAACCTCTTCAGTACACCAGAACTGGTCGGAGACTCTTCTGCCATTATACACTGGTATAGTTGCTAGGAAATCTCATATCTTTCCACACGTGATTATTTATCATTCAACACTTTGAGATGAAAATCATGTGTTAGCATCTATACTCTTATGTTGCTTTTGTAACTCAGGTGACAGTTGCAAACATCACACATGTTGCAGTACTATCATCATCACTGTGTGTATTATAGCAACCACCTCTTCCTTTATCGAGTCATCAACGAGTGTCTCTGGAAAGGGCTACTTAAGGACATAATTAATTATCATGCATGAGAACAATTCTCAGATTGCGGTGTCAATCAAGAAATTTGGTTTGGTTGTTGGCATACAGTATGCCGCTCAAATACATATGGTTAATCAATATTCAATAAATGTAAAAGACGAAAAGTAAAAGAATAAAATATAAAATGCATCAATTAATTTAATATGATCTTTTATTAAATTAATTTCGCTCCCACCGTTTAACTCAAATTTATGACCCTCTCACATAAATTTATGGAATCCATACTTGATTCCCAGTGGGCTGGGACCCCATTTGTTATATTAAAATCTTGAGTGTACTAAAAAAACTTTAATAAAACATTTGGGTAGATACTATTATCAATTGTATCTCCATACAACTCCCAGATCATTAAGCTGACAACTATTTGTCTTTACACATCTTATGTGTTAGCTTAACATGCCTCCAAAATTTATCTATTTGAGTGTACTCAACAAAAGATAAATTTTAGTTAAGTCAAACCTATCATTTAGAAATATCTAATATTTCATAGTGTCAAACATATCCCCAATAGACCAGCCTTGAGTGTACTCAACAAGCTGAGATCGATTTCGCACTTTCGTTTTTCACTATAATGATGGAAGGTTAATATAAATATGACTTAATATTTTAACATGCCTCTAAAATTCATCTCCTTGAGTGTACTCAACAAAAGATAAATTTTAGTTAAGTCAAACTCATCATTCAAAAATATCTAATATTTCATAGTGCCAAACATATCCATAATAGACCAGCCTTGAGTGTACTCAACAAGTTAAGATCGATTTAGGATTCTAGTTTTTCACTATAATGATGGAAGGCGAATAAGAAACTAACTTAATATTTTTAGCGAGGGGTTTTGCATGCAAAGGTCTCATCGTAATAATTATATATATTTTATTATACATCTAACATGCAAATAAACATACATATAATAGTGTTGATGATTATGGACTTATACTATCTAGTCCTCCCGAGCCATAAGGAAGACTAGTTGGTCAGTTTCTAGGGGGTATATCATTGATTCATATAATGCTCTATCTCTATGGTCTCCTCCTCTTCTTGTATCTTCAATTAGTCCAGCTGCAACTTGTATCCTATACTAGTGGCACGCAGACTTAAATAATATTGGACGCGCAGGCCCACAATAATAACGGACTCGCATGTCCAAAATAAATTAGAGCTCGCGGGCCCATAAAACAACAAGAATAAAACTAACCATTCAACACATCCACATGGTCGAGTCCATAATCATCCACTAGTAGAACATTCATCATAAAAATACATTCATATATAATATCTAATATTATATGCAAACATGTTTCAAGTTTCTAGCAATTAAAGTCGTCTAAACTAATTTAGGCAAATGGATCGGAACAATGAAATAATTAATTAATCTAATTAATTAATTAATTAATTTAATTAGCTGGTATATTTAATTAAAATCAAAATTTAACTTTATATACCAAATTAGAATATCATTCTAATTCCACTATTATAGGGCGGAACTATTTAATTAAAATCAAGTTTTAATTAAATATCAAATTAGAGTCCAATTCTAATTTCAAAGTTTTAAAATAAGATAATTTAATTAAAATCGAATTCTAATTAAATATCAAATAAGAGTCCAACTCTAATTTCAAAACTTAAGGCGATTAAATTTAATTTCAAATCAAATTTTAATTAAATATAAAATTAGAGTCAAACTCCAATTCCAAGATATTAGGGCGAACTTATTTAATTAAAATCAAATTTTAATTAAATACAAAATTAGAGTCCAACTCTAATTTTAAGAAGAAAAAAAAAATTAGGGTGTGACAATTTAATTAAAATCAAATTTCAATTAAATGTCAGATTAGAGTCCAACTCTAATTCCAATAATATATTAGGGTGAAATAATTTAATTAAAATCACATTTTAATTAAATACAATATTAGAGTCCAACTCTAATTGCAATTGAAATAACATTTTAATTTAGGATAAAACTCCTAAATAAAATAAAATTCAATTTAGGTCAAGTTTAATATTTAAGTTAAAATCTAATTTTAACGAAAATATAAAAGGTCGTCAATTTTAGATAAAATTACAAACGGGTCATCATTGATAATATGGGTCAAAACCCATTTAAAATAAAATTAAAAACCATTTTAATATTTAAATTCAAAACCATTTTGAAAATTGCAAATCTGACCCAAGTTTAAAATTATAATAAGGGCCTTTCAATTTCTAAAATTTCAGAACAGGTCCCCTTTTTTAAAATTGCAAGTTTTACCGTATAATCATAATTTTAGGGAGAGGCTTGCAATTTCGTAAATTGCAAAAACTAGCAGCAACGCCGTTCGCTGCTGCGTTTCCAACAGCGGCGCTCGCCGCTGCAATTCGCAGCGACTGTGAGCGCCGCTACAGCAGCAGCGACGATCGCTGCTGCAACACGCAGACGCAGCAGCGACGGTCGCTGTTGCTTCAGAGTCGTGGGGCTGCTCCTGCCGCCAAGGCTCGGTGGTGTCGTCGCCAGGTCCGACCGGCCATGTTTTTTTTTTTTCAGGTCCAAAATTTAACAAAATTATTTCCTTTTCAAAAACAAATTTTTGAATGTAAAATCAATTTTGTAAATTGCTGGTTAAAAGAAAAATTAAATAATCAACTTTTAATTGTTCAAACATGCAAAAACAATTTCTAACAAACACAAAGTAGGCTCTGATACCACTGTTGGGAACCTACTTAGTCATGCGCAGCGGAAGTAAATCAAATTTCGATTCCCATATAGGATCTACTTTGTGTTTAGATAGAAACTGTGATAGAAATAATACCTTTGATGAATTCTGCAAACTCTTTTGCTGATTCACGAATTCCAATGATCACGATCTACAATCCAAGCTGTCCAATTGTCCAGCCTCCAATGGTAATCCACACAGAGAATAAGAATGACGGCTAGGGTTTTCTTTTCTCGTGTTAGCAAAAATAATGAATTATCCACAATGTTTTTCAAACCCTAGCAGCCTATTAATATAAGTCCAAACGGACTGGCCCATCTCTTAACTTAACCCGGTCCAATATTTAATTAATCAAATTAATTAAATCCGGTCCATGAATTAATTAATCCAATTAATTAATTCGGGCCTATTAATAAGCAACCCAATTAATTAATTATCCAACATTTGTCAATTAATTAATTGGTAAATCTCATTCTTCTGATTCTCTTTTGTGTGTGACCTATTAGGTTCCCGATCACGATGCCTAACGACGTGAATTATTATTTTGATCTAATCAAAACTGATAAATTAAAATACCTATTTTAATTTATCATCAATTCACATTCGTCGTCCCAGATTGACATCTAGCAATGTGTCAGGGCAATACATGTGACGGAAAATGTCAGTTGACATGACAAAACCAAACTTGTTCGTTTACCGTGAAACTATAATCACTTCGTCAATATGATCCGATCAATTACGAGATATGGACGTGTGTCAATCTCAATTATCGATCATATATTTTATCATGCTGTTAAGTCAATGTAAGTCGAAAACTCTTTTCCGACTTATGAGTTCACCTTTGCCAAGGATTTCATTATCAACTTAACTGGATGAAATGTAGATCATAATCTTTTACTATCTAAGAGTGATGAATCCTCTATTGATCATTCACAACCTTCATATGATTCTTGACATACCTGACCGATATCGTATTAGCGACTCTTGACAGAGCAACATCCGACATCACCAAAGCATGACTGTCCTCACATAAGGCACTATGATGACCTCAAGTCAAATGACTAATTCCACTACCGAACGTTAGAGATTAACCACTAACACTCGATAGTTTTCCATGTGGAATCTCTCAGCGGGTCTCCAATGTTTTGTTCTATAACAAAACATTCACGTGTTCATTCAAGTGTCTCCACACTTTAACTTGTAAGATCAACTACTTACTTTATAAGTAAGAAATGTCACACGTGATGGTCTATTCATAATAACGATATCCTTATCTCGTTATTACATACGACCACAGACGATTTAAGATTCAATCATATATAATTTGTATCTCACAATCACAACTCCTTGTGATTAACAAATCATCAAGATTTGAATCTACGGATTCTATTATTTAATTAATTAGAATAATAATTCAATAATAAATCTTGCCATAAATATGCATCGGTTATATATACATTAAAAGTGCTTATGTCCAAAGTTGATTGGACCTAGGGCATAAGACTTACACATATGATAATATCATCTACATAATTGAGCAAGACAGTGAAAGTCCCATTTTCTTGTCTGCTAAACAGGGAATAATAACATTTTGACTGTGTAAAGCCTTGTGAAACAATGTATGCAGTCAGCTTAGTATTCCATTGTCTAGAAGCCTGCTTGAGTCCATAAATGGACTTGTTCAATTTGCACACCAGGTTTTTCCCAAACTCCCCCTGCTGCTCATAACCCTTAGGCATCATCATGTATACCTCATCTTCAAGTTCACCATGGAGGAATGCATTGTTGATATTCAATTGGTGAAGATGCCAACCTTTATGAGCAGCAATTGCCAATAAGCACTTCACTGTTACTAGCTTAGCAACAAGGGAGAAGGTCTCTCCATAGTCTAGGCCAGCCTGTTAGGTGAATCCCTTTGCAACAAGCCTGGCTTTCTTCCTCTCTTCAGTGCCATCAGAGTTCAATTTTACTTTGAAAACCCATTTGCAAGCTACAGGCCGTTATGTACAGGCAAAGGGGTAATTGTCCAAGTATTATTTGAAATCAATGCTTGATATTCAAGATCCATAGCCTTGCACCAATCTGGGTACTGGGAAGCCTCTTCATATGATCTAGGCTCAAGAGTAGTAGACAAAGCTACTGAATAAGCTCTGTAAGCAGGAGATAGCCTATTATAATTCAAGTACTCAGATATAGGATATTGTTTTCTAGCCCTTTCACTACACCAAAAAAGGTCTTTTGCAGCGGCTAAAAAACGTTGCAAAAGCCCTTTTGCAGTGTTTTTCCAAGTGTTGCGAAGGTCGGTGTTGTCGTTGAGGAAAGACTTTTTGCAGCGTTTATTTACCATTGTGAAAAAGTCTTTTGCAGCGTTTTTTCAACGTTGTGGTAGACCTCTTTTGCAGCATTTTTTAACGTTGCGGTAGACTCCCTTTTGCAGCGTTTTTTCAACGTTGCCATAGGTTTTTTTTTCAATTATATATGGTAATTGACCGCTAAATCGAAAATGACACTTTGTGAACAAATTTTGAAATTGCATAAAAATTGATAATTTCATTATAAATTTTTGAATCAATACAACATTAGAATGTGTTACAACACAACCTATCTAAAAATGAGTAATGATTAAAGAGCGAAACTATAATAAACTAGTTACAACACAACCTATCTAAAGTTTTTGTTGCCGTATATAATATATTTCTGACCAGATTACCCTCTCCTTCGAGAACGGAGTATCTTCATCAATGACACACTGTTGTAAAAATAGAAGGATCCCATTCTACTCTCTTAGTTTGTCCTGAACGTGCTTCCTTACTCCAATTGTCAACATTAGGGAACACTTTCATAGTTTCACCAATAGCAGATTCCTTTAACCTTCTTTCCTTCTTCTTCTCCACTTGCCTCTTCAAGAACACTCTGAATTAAAGAATCATATGTATGAAACATTCAGCAAACATGGTTTGTTACTCAGTATTGAAAAACAATATCGGTTGAGAGAGATGAAAATGTGACAAACTCAAAATCAAACTTACCTATAACTGAGATTTCCTTAATGCATTTACAGCATGAATTGATGAAAGGAATAAAACAAAACCTCTTCTGGTGAAACACCAGCATCTTCAAGGGTACTCTGGATACATGAAGACACACCAAGTCCATCAGATCGGGGATCAGTCATATGATAAGCATCACAATTTACTGCACCTCCGAAATACTCAGCAATTATTGACGCACCTCGTTTCATTGCATGTTCCAAACTTTCCATCACCTGTAAGAAGCAAAGGAAAACTATTTGAAATTTCTATTTTCATTTTAGTCCAGACCATGTGTCTTTTAATGCACCTGTCAGCACCCAAAATAGGTTTCTACTTGAAATGTCCTTCTATTTCACTTTTCAATATACTAAAACATAAGATTGGATAGATGGCACTGAGAAGATAAAAGGAATTATTTCAATCTAATATCTATGGCAAATGCATTGAGAAAAAATAAGCACCTAGTCTACAATGCTTTGAGAAGCAAATGCTATGGTGAACTACAATAAACCACATCAGAATGAAAGGCATTGAGAAGAGGTGCTTTAAAATGAAATAAAATGGCTATAACACGTTCTTCAACGACCTTGTTCTCTTCCTCTGTCTCCTCACAAAAAAATCCACATCATCGTCGTCATCATCTACCGCAGAGGCCTGAAATTCAAATTTTGTGTTATTTATAAGGTCAAGCATTAAAAATAATAAACACTAATAATCAATAATGATGAATTCAAGAGGTCGAGTTATTACCTAGTAAAATTTAAATATATGAAAGTAAAGGAAAGAATATCTATATATGATGAATTCAAGAGGTCGAATCAATATCTATATATGAACTTAAACACACTAACTTAAATTTTTTACCTCTTTATCTGGACAAAAATCTTTATATTCTGTTAAGTTCATGCCTATTTAAGTTCATATATTTAAGTTTATGCCTCTTTTGCCTATTTTCTTAAAAGGTAAATCAGCACCCAAGCAAATTATAATCTCAATACGGTTCATATTGTGAGTCTGATGCCCATCTCAAGTGTGCAAAGGATAGTGTAAAATTACAACCTCAATCTAGTATGAAACAAGATTGTTCTACCTCAGGAATTCAGAGGAAAAATCAACCTCAGATTGTTAAGTCCAGAAGTGTCCTTCCTCAAATCCAACAGCAACCACAAGTTGGAGTCCAGTATACTCCACCCACATATCCAATTCCTGGCTATTTAGTTGGGCCGGCACCGTCATCTCATCAATTGCATCATTAAAATGATAAGATCATATGGACACACCTTCTGTTCTTCAACTAGCCTGAGGACATTCTCGCCAGCTCTTCACTGTTCCTCAGTAGCAGGAGAAACATCATGTAGATAAGATGTACACACATGGAGATATACATGATAAGATCATCATTATCATCAAAACAGTGACAGCCGGCCATCTAACATTACAAAATTGTAGACATAAAAGACATTAACCAAAAAAAAAAACAATTAGCAACAAAAACCGCATACAATGATAACCATAAATAAATCACATAAATTAGTCTAGAAAGCAATGAAGGTTTGATAGTAACAACGAATATACTGCCATTAAGTACAAAGATGCCTCATTTATTGAGCTCGGTTTGGTGTGCATTAAATTGAACTTTTAAAATGTATTCACAAGAAAAGAAAGATGCCATTCATGGAATCCACCGAACAATCTTAAGAAGCTAATAAGGAACTACATATAATCGAACAAGTATAAGAGGAGAGAGTACCTGATGTAAGATCTGAAGAGTGGGTACCTTCTAAAGCATTTGGAGAGAGAGTTATTTGAAGAGGATTTATTTTCTTCTTGTCCAACCAATTTGTCGAGTAGAAAATTACAACCCAAATTACACTACACTGAATCCAGTCGCCCCAATGTTTAACAAATAACTTATTTTCTCAACATCTCGTGAACGGTATCACTTAGATGCAGTCAAAATTAGCAGAAAAATCTGGCAAGCTGGCCCTATGTGTTTATTCTTCGTTGGTTCATAATATTTAAAGGGGAATAGACCTCCAAAAATGATGATTTCTTAAATAAAGAAAAAAAACACAACTATTAAACTAAACAAATGAATCACCAGTTAAGAATCTAACAGAAACGCGGAAAGAGGATATCAAAATATGTGAGAAGTGTGTTTGGTTTTAGGGAAAACTGTGGAAAAAATGCACTTAGAAAATGAAATTGGATAAATCACAAACTGCACAGTCTCAATACAATAAATTACTTACTTACCTTGCAAGATTCCGAGTTTTTTCCCTTAAAGTTCATACAAAATCTACAAATCCCCAATGCAAAGGCTACAAAAGTGATGGCTATTACTGAGGATTTGGCCAAGCAATTAGTGGCTGCAGCAAAAATTGCTTCAATGTCGTTGCATAAGGCAGTGGCAATTGCGAGGGAGAATGCGAAGAAGAGAGCGAAGGAGGCCGTGGTGGCTAGAAAGAAAACTATAGAGGCACTGGACAAGGTCTCCTTTTTTATTCTCAAAGAGGTGGAAGAGGGTTTAAAGTGTATTTTAGATCCTAAACGTTGCGAAAAGTTAAGCTATTGATACTTTTCGCAATGTTTGCCAAACATTGCTAAAAGTTTTATTTTTCGCAACGTTTGTCAAACGTTGCTAAAAGTTTTATTTTTCGCAACGTTTGTCAAACGTTGCAAAAAAACAAACGTTGCAAAAAATAAAACCTTCTGCAACACCCAATAAACATTGCCAAAAGGGTCTATTGCAACATTTTTTTCTAAAAAACGTTGCCAATACTCATTTATTTTAACCAATGGCAACATTCACTTACTAAAATGTTGCCAAAAGACCACTTTAGCAACATTTATCACCAAATGTTGCCTTTTACGTGTTGTAAAAAGGCTCTTTTTGTTGTAGTGTTTGACCTTTCACCGTGGAATCTGATTGGATAGTAGGCACTTGAGATGTGAGACTGCAGTGGTAATCCTGAAGGTAAGTTGGGGCTCCTTTAGGTCTATTTGATTGTCTAATTGGAAAATCAGGGCTTGGAGCTGGAGTTGTAATCGAAATAGATGTTGAAATGAATTCATGAGTGTTAGTTTAAAGGGAATCAAATGAATTAGGGACTGAGTTAATGGGTGAAATGTCAATAGTGGGAATAAGTTCATTACCTAAATTTGGAATAACTCATCAGGTAATGGATTATTCTAGACACTGGAAACAAAGACGGATCAAGTAGGGAACTAATATCAGACTTTGACGAGGAGGCAAGACATTTAGGATGGTGAAAAGAGAATATTTTCTCATAGAAGATCACATCTCTAGAAGTAATGACAGTATGGTTTGTTAGATTATAAAGTTTGTAGGCCTTCATACCATAAGGGTAACTTATGAAAATACACGGAACAACTCTAGGATCGAATTTAGTTCAATTTCTTTTGAGACTCGAAGCATAACATAGGTACCCAAATACCTTGAGATGGGAATATGAAGGTGCAGTTTGATGTATCATTTCATAGGGTGTTTTGTTTGCAAGTATTAAAGTAAAAGTTCTATTGATCAAATATGTGGCAGTAATAATGGTTTCTCCCCAAAATTTGTAAGGTAAATTGGCCTAGAACTTTGTAGCTCTGACAACGTTTAAGAGATACTGATGCTTTCTCTCCACTATCCCATTTTGCCGACACAGCTGAATTGATGAATGATTCCATTAGATTGGAAAAAATCACTCATATGAAATTCAGATCCATTGTCAGATCTGAGAACTTTTATTTTACAGACAAACTGAGTTTGAATCATATGATTGAAAGAATGAATGATAGGACGAGTTTGAGATTTTTCTCTCATTAGATAAGTCCAAGTCATCCTAGAGTAATCATCAACAATTGTTAGAAAGTATCTAGAGCTATCTATTGAGGGGACTAAGTAAGGTCCCTATATATCGCAATGAACAATGTCAAATCTTTTGAAAGCTCTAGTTTCACTTCTTGGAAAAGACAATCTATGTTGTTTGGCTGTGGGACAAACAGTACAATGTAAATGCTTATTGAAGGTAATGGAAGGAACTAAATTGTGTAAGACAAATAATTTTGAAATAGAAAGGTGTCCCATTCTACAATACCACAGATCAATATTAGTGCTCACATTGAGATCACTAATGGAGTTAAACGAAAAATGTCTACCTTTATTACGTTACAAATTGATATCAGAATTGTATATGGAATTAGAAGAAACATGAAATTAGTTATCAGGGATAGTTGTAGGCTGAGAGACAGGATGTAGGCAATTGAGTAAGGATATGTCATGAAGTTGTTGAGTGGGATGTTGGAATGCATACAGCGCATCTTCAAGTTTGCCCATTACAATTGTCCTCTATGTTAAAAAATCCTGGACAAAATGATATTGATGCAAAAATATCATAAAGCAATCATGGCTAAGAATTAATTTGCTAGCTAAAATCAAATTGAATGTGAAACAAGGCACCACCAACACTTTTGTTAAAATTAAGTTCTCAAATAACCTGACTATTCTAAAATGAGTAGCTTCAGCAATATCACCATTAGGTAACTTAACATCTGCCTTAACCTTGTGAGAAACATAAGTTAAACACCAAAAAGAACATACCATATGTTCTGAAGCACCAGTATCCAATATCCATTTTGCTTCACCAATGTAAGTGCTAGAACGAGAATGATTACCTGAAAAGGCAAAGGCATCTGGTATAGAATAACTAGATGTTGGCACCTCCTGAGTATGTGACTGTGTTGATGTTCGATAATCATTAGATATATGTCCTTTTAACTGGGGTAC
Organism: Fraxinus excelsior; assembly: GCA_019097785.1. Taxonomy (NCBI): domain Eukaryota; kingdom Viridiplantae; phylum Streptophyta; class Magnoliopsida; order Lamiales; family Oleaceae; genus Fraxinus; species Fraxinus excelsior. The sequence continues at coordinate 7,238,137 of CM032636.1, forward strand.
TAGCATTGCCGAACTTGCTTGCATTGTTCTAGAGTGATAGTAAGATTAGATAAGGATTCAATAACACTGTGTTGATTTCCTACAGATGATTGACCAAAAGCATTGGCAACCACAGTTTTGCCTTTAGTAAAATGATGCCCAGGGGGATATCCAACCAGTTTGTAACACTTTCTTCTAATGTGTCCTTGCATCCTACAATGACTGCAAATATGTGTGTCCTTTCTCTGATTTTGAATGAATCTAGTATTCCTTCGATTACCATTGGATCCTTGCATAACATTGTTAGAAAAGCAGAAGCTTCAAGGCTGTGTTGCCTTTTAGCTGTGTTGCCTTTTAGCAATGATTTCCTTTTGTCTTTCATCTTGGAGAATCAGTGCAAAAACCTTGTTAAGCGATGGCAGAGGATCCATTAACAAGATCTAACTTCTCACTGTAGAAAAGTGTTTGTCTAGCCCCATTAAAATTGCATATCCTAATCTTCTTGTTTATAATTAGATCCAGTGATAGTTGGCCTATATTTATCAAGCTCTTCCCATAATCTTTTAGATCGATTGAAATAGGAATTGAATGAGCTATTTTCATGTGAAATGGTGAAGATCTGTTTCTTCAATTCATAAATTCGAGTGCTATTGCTTTAGCTATAGTGATCCTTCAATTCGATCCATATCTCTCTAACTGAATCCTTGTGCATAACAAAGCTCCTTGGGAATGGAATTGATGATCCATGAAGACACTACATGGTTGCATCTCCTCCAAGCACTATACAACGGATCATCAGATTTTGGCTCAACGATTGTTCCATCAATGAATCATTCTTTGTTCTTCACCCTAAGAGCCATCACTACATCACGATTCCATGTCGCATAATCGTTTTTCATAAGCACCATTGAAATGAGCTTCAAACCAGTGTTATTACCATAATGGAGATAATATGGGCCGCTTGGATCTGAAATCATACGACTGGTAATAGAACTAGCTTTTTCTTCGACTAAATCTCCAGCAGCTGATCCTTACAATGCCATTGTAGCGAATCAAATCTCTGATACCATATGAAAATATGAAGAATGAGAGAATTGGAGAAGAAGAACTCTTGGCGAGAGAATTGCGTAATTGCCAAAAAATTATTCCAACTATATGAACTATTCAATATATATAGGAAAAACGATAAATGGAAAGGACAAAAATATCCTCCCACAATTTACAAATTCCTCAACACTCTGTGCCACCATCAGACATTCAGAACACCATACTATTTTCATGTAATTGTTATATACTCTTCAAATCTTTATCGTATTCTCATTTCCAAGTCTTTCATGGGAGTAATCCTCAATTTACACTGTAAAATCCTCAAGTGAACAACATGTTAGAAAATGTTATGACTAAAGAATTGTGATTTACCAATCAAAATAAGATCTAACAGTATGAATAATAATTTACCACCTCAGACATTAACTTAGCAAACTATGAAAAAGAAGCCAAATGGTAACTCGTTCATTACGGACTTGTTTGGTACACCATATTGGACACAAGATTTGAACTTCTTTTCATGCTTAATATTGTCCATACTGTACTGCCTATCTTACCCAATGAGCTATAAATGTAAGAATTTATCAAGTTTCAAACATGACTTGCCAAAACTACAATTCACCCTGTAAATGCCAATAGATCAAATTTCACAATTTTCATACAAGTCAATTATACATCATCAAAGTCAACAAAACCCCATAGTATTAAACTTGAATAAACCCACCTTTATCTTCAGTCTTATTAGCCACTAAATGGAAATTCATTATTTTCCAGGGCTCAATCCCAAACAGGGAATAAATGTCAAGCAATCAATTCGAGAAATATATATTATATGTAGAAAAATGGCACAATGTTGAGTTGTTGGACCTGATTGTATTAATGGGCTGATCTATTGGACTGTTATTATTGGGCTGGATTGTTAATTTCGGATTACTTGGTGGCTTCTATTATGTTTGGTTATAAGTGTGTTTTTAACTTTATATGTTTTTACTTATAGTTGAACGGTTGAGATGTAGTGAGGTATAATCCTTCAATAGAGATTGATTCTTGATAATATAGTGATTTCTTCCGGTTAGCGGAAGCTCAAAAGGGAATTAGGAACTTTGTTTTGAACCTCTTGCCCAAAGGCAAAATATCTTGTGTTCTTTATCTTTTCTTGATGTTTTTGCACATTTACTTTATATTCTTTTGGTTGAAAGTAACTGATTCCTTGAACTTCATCGTTACAGTGGTATCAGATCCTTCAACGGTTGTTCTTGGCTTCGATCTGTGCAAATCTTAAAGTTTAACTTCTGATTCAGTGTGCTTTCTATATTTCTTGAAACCCCAATAAGGAAATTTGGAGAGTTCGTTAGGTTTTACATCTAACTGTACAAATTTGTTGCTTATACCTTAAGTTGTCTTGCAAAACATTGTTTAAACTTGGGACTGAGACTCTTTCGGGCAATTCCTTTGTCTAGAAACTCTAAGAGTTGTCTGGAATCTGAGGGTTGTCTTGATTTCGAGTTAAGGACCTTGATATAAAACTTTTGCAAGTGTTCTTTAATATTGTATATTGCAAACTATAATAATTCGTACTAGTTCTTGTGTTTTTTAGAGTAGTGTTTGTGACTACTTGCCTGGAATTAACTCTGAAAAATCCTGAACTTGTATATACAACTTGCAGTCTCTGTATAATTCAGTTTTGTCACTTGAGTGTTGGCACCTTAACTTTTAATTACTGTATATACTTTTGTAATACTCTGATCTGCATTCATTAGTTTTTTCTTTCAGATTTATTATTATGCCTTCTTCAAAATTTGAATTGAAAGTTTTCAATGGTAAATGAGACTTTAGTCTCTGGTGCCAGAAAATGAAAGCTCTTTTACTTCAACAAAAATGTGTAAAAGCTATTAATGAATCATGGCCAGCTGACCTTGAATCAAGTAAAGTCATTGAACAAGATGAAACTGCTTGGAGTTCTAAATTTCTGCAATTTCTGACAACGTGCCTAGAGAGATAAGATAAATGAAGACTGCTGCTGAATTGTGAAAAAAAATTAGAGACCACTTATTTGAATAAAATTATGCCAAATAAAGTTTATCTTTTGAAAGAGTTTTTTTGTTTTAAACTGGACCCATCTCTTGACCTTGAAACAAACATTGATAGATTCAATAGATTATTTTGTGACCTAGCCAATTGTGATGAGAAACTCTCAAGTGGACATCTGGCTGTGGTTTTATTAAATTCAATTGGTGATAAATATACAGATGTTAAAAAATGCTATTGAATATGGTAGGGAAACTCTAACTACTGAAGTGATCATTAATGCCTTAAGAACTAAAGAGTTAGAGTTAAAATCTCAACATAAAGAGTTTTCTAGTGGTATGAATCAGATGATAAAATCTAAGTTTAACCCCAAAAATAGTAACTTCAATAAGAAATTATAACACAAGAAGAAAGGTTTTCAGAAAGATAAAGTGAAGATCAAAGGTAAAAAGTGTTTTCACTGTCAAGAGGAATGTCATTTTATCAAAGACTATCCTAAAAGACTTAGTGATTATAGACACAAGTCTAAAATTGATGGTGATGCAGCTTTAGCTTGCAACAATGAGGCCAATATTGATGAGGTGTATGTTGCTGTTACCCAGCGACCTAATCAAGAATAGATTCTTAACTCAGGTTGTACTTTTCACATGTGTCCTAATAGAGAGTGGTTTACTGATTTTGAAAATGTAAATGGTGGTCAAGTTTTAATAGGTAATCATATGACATGTCAGGTTAAGGGAATATAAACTATCACTTTAAGATAAAGAATAATAATCAACTAGTCTTAGAGAACACTAGTTATGTTCCTGATCTTCAAAGAAATCTGATTTCCTTAGGTATTTTAGATGACCTGAACTATGACATTATGATTAATAAGTGATACATTAAAATTTTGAGAAACTCTCACTTGATTGTTGAAGCTCTTAAGAGACATGTACTTTACATTTTACAAACACAAAACTTTTTTGACTCCACTTCCGCAGTAATCTATGTTCTAAATGATAAGTTACAAATATGACACAAGAGATTGGGTCATATTAGTGACAAATGGTTACATATTTTGAAAAAACAAGGTGGCTTTGGAAAAGATAACATTGAAAAACTTAGTTTTTGTGATTATTGCATATTAGGAAAGTATAATAGATTACCATTTTTTCCTGGAATGCATAAATCTATGTCTATACTTGAATACTTGCATGCTGATCTTTGGAGACCAGCTTCTATGCCTCCTTATACACGTTTTAAATATTTCTTGTTGGTCATTGATGATTTTTCTAGAAAAAATTGATTTTTTCTTTTAAAATCTAAATATGATACTTTTGTTGCTTTTAAAGATAGGAAAACTTTGAATGAAAACCAAACTCATAAAATGATTAAAGTGTTAATAACTGATAATGGCCTTGAATTTTGCAACTTTGATTTTGATGAGTTGTGCAAACTACATGGTATATTGAGACACAGAACTGTTACACACTCCACAACAAAATAGCTTGGCTGAAAGAATGACTAGAACTATACTTGAAAAAGTCAGATGCGTGCTTTTAAGTTCTGGTCTTCCCAAGCTATTTGGAGAAGGAGGAGCTGCAAAAACTGCAAGTAACTTATTAATAGAAGTCCTGCTAGTGCTGTACATTTTAAAACTCCTGAAGAAATATGGAATGGTAAACCTGTTAACTTTACTAATTTGAGAGTTTTTGGATGTGCAGCCTTTATACATCAATTTGAAGGGAAATTGGATCCTAAAGCACTTAAGTGTGTTTTCTTAGGTTATGGTGAATGAGTGAAAGGGTATAGGCTATGGGTAAGGGAAACCAAATGATATAAGATCATTATAAGCAAAAAATGTTGTGATTAATAGTACTGAAGACTGAGAGTATAGATAGAGAGATTGAAATTGAGGTCAAGCAAGTTGAGGATGATAATCAATTTCCTAATGTTCTGACTGGAGATGTTGATATTGAATCTCAAAGTAATGAAGAGTCTGAACAATCCAAAGCTGATTTGGAAACAAATCAATCTTTAGATGATTATCAACTTACTCGAGATAGGCAAAGAAGACAAGTGAGACCACCTGTGAGGTTTGATGATGAAGTGTCTTTGCTTACTGTTCAAGAGTTCATTGAAAATGAACCTCTATCTTTTAATGAGGCTATGAGTAGTAAAGATTCCAAGCATTGGCTTGAAGCAATGCAAGATGAAATGAAATCTTTTAAAAGGAATAAAACATGAATTTTGACTAAAAGACCTAAGGGGAAAAGGTTGTTGATTGTAAATGGATTTTTAAGATAAAAATGGGGAACAAAATGAGAATGACATTAGATACAAAGCTAGACTAGTGGCTAAAGGCTTTACTCAAAATGAGAGAATATATTTCAATAAAATCTTTTCTTCAGTTGTAAAATTTACAATTGTTAGAGTAATGTTAGCTTTATCAGCTCAGTTTAATTCTGAATTGGATCAATTGGATGTTAGAACTGCCTTTTTAAATGGAGATCTTGAAATTATTTACATGGAACAATCAAAAGGTTTTGAAGTAAACAAAAATTATGACTCAATACACATTCTTAAAAAGTCCTTATATGGTTTAAAACTAGCTCCAAGACAATGTTATAAGAGACTTGATACTTTTGTGCTTGAACTTGATTTTAAAAAAAGTAATTTTGCTACGTCTTTATTGCAAAGAAAGTGGTGGTGAAAATTCACTCTATCTTCTTCTTTATGTTTATGATATGCTCTTGGCTAGTCATGACATAAAAAAGAGTTAATTAAAAACAAATTTAAATTTAAATTTGAAATGAAGGACTTAGGTCCTGTTAGAAAAAATTGCACATAAGACTAATTTTTTTTTTCATTTTCATTTTTTTCACACAATCACACAAAAACTACAGTAACATGATGAATGAGATATTCCCACCCCAAACTTGGATAGAACATTGTCCACAATGTTTAAAGAATGACAAAATGCAACTTAACAGCACATAACGCTAATGACAATTTCACAAAAGATAAAGAACAATGGACTGGAGATACTTCCCTGACCAATGTAGATGTGAATTTGAAGATGATGGAGTAAAAGAAGTATGTACCATTCATAGATTCATTGTGTCATGTAAAGACGATGAATAACCAATATTATGAAAAATTATAAAAAAAACTCGAAAAAGAAATTTCTAATCTAATGCATAAAGCGAAATAAATAAAAGGGAGGAATTGTTGAGTTGCCTCCCAATCAGCGCTAGTCTATAGTCTGTAGCTCGACTTTACTTCGATAAGTTCATGGTGGTTCAAATCGAAGAATTTCATCAGTGCATTCCTTACAATTTCCAGCTTACATCCTTTTTTAACTCTCAACACTTTGAATTCTCCGTTCTCGTCTTTACTAAGAAATTCTTCAAATTTCGATTTTCTCTTCTGGCAATTTTGTTGAAGGGAGAGTTCATCTTCATTGATACACTGGCATTCTTTGATGGTTGATGGTTGTTGAGGTAGATTATATAATTTAAACACTTCATGCTCCTCATCTACCCTCAAGATTAACTCTCATTTCTCCATATCAATCAACCTTCGACCCGTTGCTAAGAATGGTCTCCCCAAGATTATTGGAATATTTCTATCTTCTTCTATGTCCAGAATGAGGACTTCAGATGGGAAGATGAATTTCTCCACTTTAATATGCAGATCTTCTATAATCCCTCTTGAGTAGGTAAGTGACCGATCAGCCAATTGTAAAGTTACTGTTGTTGCTTTAGCCTCTCCCAAATCGAGTTTCCTGAAAATAGACAATGACATCAAGTTAATACTAGCACCAGTATCACATAAAGCATTAAAGGTACTGATATTTCCAATTGATACATGTAAAGTGAAACTCCCTGGATCTTTGAGTTTGTAAGGCAATTTCTTTTGTATTCTTGTACTGCTCTCCTCTGTCAATGCCACCATTTCAAATTCTGGAAACTTTTTCTTCTTTGAGATCATGTCCTTCAAAAACTTCACATAGCTCGAAATTTGTCGTATTGCATCTATAAACGGGATATTAATGTGAAGTTTCCTTAGCACATCCAAAAAAATTCTAAACTACTGGTCCAGTTGGTATATCTTCAACCTTTGTGTAATGGAATGGGTGGCTCATAGGGATTAACCAAATTATTTAACGTTACTGTGATACTTCTAAACTTCCTTTCATCGATGTCTTCCTGGTACTGTCAATCTGCTCCTTATTCTCTTCTCCAGAAGACCTCACTTGTTTTGTATTTGCACCCGGCCTTTTTACATGTATCTTAGGTAGCTGAACTCCACTTCTTGTAGTAATGGCTTGACATGCTCCCTAGGATTTACTTTTGTATTGCTGGCAATGCACCAAGTACTCTTCTTATCATAGAAAAAGCTATATGCCCCATTTGTGTTTCAAGATTCTTAATAGCAGCACTCTGATTTTGAAAATTTATTTCAGTCTTTCTCATGAACTGGTTAGTTGTTTCCATGTATTTATCCATCTTTTCCATGAGTTTTGCAAACATCTCCTCCAACTGGGGTTTCTTCTCCTGCTGAAACTGCCCTTAAGTTTGGTTGTGATTTTGATTTTGATTTTGATTTCCATCCCAAGAGAAATTTGGATGATTTCTCCACCCCAAATTGTAAGTGTCAAAATGGAGGTTGTGCTGATGTTGACCCCATTGAGCATAATCTACTTGTTCCATTCCTTGTGTAAGGATAGGACATTCTATTGTGCCATGTTCTGCCTTACACTCCTCACAATTGAACTTCCTTACTTGTACTGAATTTATCATTTGTGTTATGTTGTCTACCTTGTGAAATAAGGAGTCAATCTGTACAGATAAAGTCGAGTAGGTATCTACCTCGTATACTCCAATTGATTTCTTTCGATCCACTCAATTTGAAGACCACATGGCTGAAGTATTAGCCATTCTCTCGAACAATTCCCAAGCTCCATTGATCATTCATGTGGTCAAGGGGCCATTTGATGAGGAATCAACCATGCTCCTGACAGTTGGAAGTAGTCATGTGTAGAAAAATCTAATTTGTGATGGTTTATTGAACCCATGTTGATGACATTTTCTTAGCATGTTCTTAAATCTGTTCCATGCCTCGTCAAATAACTCGGATTCATTCTGGCTGAATATTGATATTTTGTGCCTCAATCTCGCAACCTTAGCCGGTGAGAAGAACTTCGTGCATAATTTATGAGCCAGATTATTTCAAGTAGTGATGCTTGCCATATGGAGTGAATCTAACCATTCAAGTGCCTTATCCCACAGAGTGTGTGGAAATAACCTAAGCTTGATCGCATCTTCTGATATCCCTTGGTACCTGAAATGTTAACACATATCCAAAAATCGGGATACACGTGTATGTGGATTCTCGTTAGCCATTCTGTAGAATTGGTGTCCGTTTTAGAAGAGTTGGATGACATTCATCTTCAACTAGAAGATTGGCTGTTCGAATGCGAGATAGACAATGCTGGATTGACTTTGAACGACAAATGGTGACATGAAATCCCTAAGAAGAGCATTTCCATTATATTGTGCCTCCGCATTGGTTGGAGCTGCAGGATTTACTATCGGTTCCAATTGTTAATCAGCCATTTGTATGTTTCTTTGAGTTTCCAGCTATGTTGTTCCAGCTATCCTTTGCATGAGATGAAAAGTTCGTTCAATCTCCAAATTCGTTGGAAGTAGTTCACCACCAACTAATCTTCGCATGCAATACCCGAAAAAGAAAAAAATTAGCACACTTAGCTCAGCCTAAGTAGACAAACTGAATAAAAAATAATATGTAAACTAAAATTAAAAACAAGTTCAAATTAGTGTCTAAATAATAAAAATCAAATTAAAACTCAATTCCCCGGAAGTGACGCCAAAAACTTGTTAATGAAAATATGTTCGCTTTGTAAATCATCGCAAGTGTACGGTTTGTAAACAAGTAATAAAGTGAAAATTGTAGAATTTCGAGTATCGTCCCACGATGATTGATTTGATTTGATTTCTATTATCAAAACCTTAACCGAATCTATTAAACTCAAGATGATTGATTATTTGGATTTTACAACTAAACTATGACTAAAAGGCAATTTAAACTAAAATGACTAAATGAATGTAAAATTATATTGAATGCAAAAGTTTGATGAAGTTAATGAATGAAAAGCGCACTAGGACCCCGAATCCCCAAACAAGTTTTCCTTTAACCTTTATTTCACAATTCGATAACATGATGAATTAGTTGAATAATCAATGTTTCTAACTTATCCAATAATCTCTTTCGAGTAGATTGGACCTATTCTCGCATACCATTTGACTATATTTCTATGGCAAATGCAATATACAAGAATGCATGATATTTTGTAAACACTTAGAGATTCACGTAAAGTATAGCGGTATATTTATATTTCCTATCGGATCCTACGATGATTTATATCTTGTAGAATCTATTTTCCTTCATTCACATGTATAAAATAGATCACCCAAACTCACCCAATCACATGCAATTAACTATGGAGGCAAGAAAACCTAAATAAATCATTCAACATCCATCGATTATGTTTGAATATGAAATTGCAAAATAGAGAATTAAAATATCACATTACAAGGTTCATCGGTCACCTAGTACATAACAAGTCTAGCCTAACATGGATAAAATAAAAGAAAAAGAAAAATAATAAAGAGAAGATATCACCCAAATACTAGAAATTAGGCTTGAAATATTGAATTTTAAATGAAATCCCTTTTTCTAGCCGTCTTTCTTTATCTTCAATGTTATTTCTCTCGATAAGGTAAACCCTTATTTTGGACGAGATTAGTGTTATATAGGGTGTCAAAATATTTTTTCATAAGAGAATGGTTCAAACAAGCAAACTAGAAAATTTGCTCCGAAATTGAACCATGTGACTACATGGTTATATCCCATGCGACAGCATGGTTATAACAATTTGATAGAAATTTTTCCCTACTACCTCTTGGGCAATTGCATGAAATTTCTACCATGTGACTGCATGGTAGAAAGTATTTTCCATTTGGTAAAATTTGGTCTCCAAATTTTATTTCATTTACTTTTGGCCTTGTTTCCTTCTCCTTCTCCTTCTTCTTCTAACATTCCATGACATCATAATGTGTTACTCAGCCCAATTCCATGCTTGATTAGCCATTTGGGTCATCTTCTGAATAATTACATTTTGGTCCCCAAAGTTTCATCTTCTTCCAATTTGGTCCTTTTCGCTCGTCTTCGCATACTTTTCATTCCATCCATCAATGTAATCCTACAAACACAAATTATATCGAATTAAACCATATTTTAACATATACATCGACAGTTTTTTATGTTTTATAGTCTAAATAAGTGTGCAAAACGCACTTATTAGAACCTCATAGAAGACATGGCTAGCTGTGGAGCTCTTATCCACAGCTCTTATAGGATTCCAGATCTCGATATACATGGACGACGAAACCTGTAGGGTTATTTTGTGGACTTTAGTTGTATTATATTTTTGGGGTACTGTATGACTTTTGAAATGTCATGTAGATAGTTTTACTACCTCAGGATAAATATGTTGGACTATGGATTTATTATCTTTCGTTTCGGTATACCATATTACAAGGATATATTGGTAGACATGCTTTCATTTTAAAAAAAAAAATGTGTATGTGAATTTGGATGTCTTGGTCAAGTCGTCAATTGTATTCCTACAATAGTTAGTATATTGTTATCTATATAAATGTGTGTGACAGTCTCTCCACTAGGTATCTAGATTTGCCAGTGAAATGATGAGGTTCGACCCAATTAACACCTACTGAGGGGTGAATAATTGCAATATGCAAAATTAAAATAAATCAAACAATAACATGCAGCAAATCACAAATTATTATATCTAGATGAATTTTAAATTTCATTTAAACCCTAACAATCAATCAAGCATAAATATCAAATCAGTAAAGTAATCAACATCAAGATTTGTTTACGAAGAAATACTACGTGGAGAACTCTTCAAGAGATAAAAAAAAAACATTTAAGTACTCCTTGCTAATAAAAGACCCACTAAAAAAGATTTAACTTACAAAATTGGTCCAGATGCAGCCAAACCTTACTAGACTTTGACCTTCAACTTGTAATCATAGAAAAACTCTTCGATTGTACGCTCCATTACTTTCCAAAACCTGTGGACTTCCTTTTCTCTCATGGATCACCAAGAACGAACTTAATCTTCACGAATTGGAACTTTAGTAATCTCTCTTGATCTTTGGAACTCCGAAGGCTATTTGGTAAAGGATTTTGTTGGTGTTTAATATTTTGGTATTGTGGTATTTTGATCTTCTGTTTGAGTTAAGAGATATATAGAATCAATTTTGGTCTTCAACATGATGTTCTTTTGAATGAATAAAGTCTAAACTTTCAATAGGGACAAAATATGATTTGAGTATTTCTAATATGAAGTGTTTGAGGTTGTTTAGTATTGTAAACAGTCTTAAAATCGCGATCTAGGAATTTACTGAATATATCGTCCACCCGAGCAATCGTCGGGCGGACAACGAACGGAAGCCATACACTCGAGCGCTACCCTGGTGGCCAGCGAGCGATCTATTCATTGCTAAAACTGCTCGACCGCTCATCTTGACAAACTTTGAGCTTTTTTACCTCGACTTGATCTTTTTGAGCAGAATTTGACTCATTCCAAAAACACTCCCAACACCCGACACTTTGACCTTAATTACAACTCGATTAAATGACATTTTGATACAGAACTTGTCAATACACTTTTACCTAACAAACTACAAATTTGGTATTTCGTGACAAAATCATTTATTTCAAAATTAAATAATGACCATAACCTAATTCCTATCAAACCAAAGACTAAAACCCAATATTGCATCTCAATTGGTTGTCATACCTCACTACAACAAAAACTGCCTACGACAACGTTCAAAAAACGTTGCCGTAGGCCTACGGCAACGTTTGGACGTGTGTTGCAAATCAAGGTGTTGTCGTAGAGTGGAGAGATACGGCAACGTTTTTTTAGCGTTGCCAAAAGTCTACGGCAACGTTTGCCAAACGTTGCCGTTTTTTTTTTCAACAACAACAATTTATGCAAATAGATTGACAAAATTGAAAATGAAACTTACGAACAAATTTTAGAATTGCATAAAAATTGATAATTTCAATACAAATTTTTGAATCCATACACTTGAACATTAGAATGTGATACAACACCACTTAAATAAAAATGAGCTTTAAAATGAAATAAAATGGTAAAGAAAAAACTCGATCATAAACGGAACACATAAACTACTCTATTTCTTCGGCAACTTCTCTTCCTTAAGCAAGAACATTAAAAATTGAGCTGGACTTATTCCCTCACAACCTTATCTTTGAGTTAATCCCAATACATGGATTTTCTCTCGCAGTTTCTGAGTCACTGCTATTCGAACAGTCATCACACCTGCTGCGGGACCTGATATCCGAACTTTCACTATTGGCTCCTCAATTGCAACAAGCTCTAAAGTTCCACCAGCTGCCCCAACAAGGTAAGGTCTTAGTTCTTCCAGTACCTAAATCATATTCCCAAATACAGAAAACATGGAAAATATATGAAGGAAATTTCTGTAAAGCATTGTGCATACTCCTTGTGTAAAGTGTGAATTTTTTTCCCCCGGATTCTCCTATTTCCTTTTGTTCTTGGGGGAGAAAGTGAGGGCAGCTGGAACAAGATAAACTAGGCAAATTGCAAATTAAAGTAATCGATAGTTAATGTCTGAAAATATCTCAAAAACCGAAGATCCAAATTTTTTCCAACCCAGTTAAACAATTACTTTTTTTCTTTCAACAATATCACCAACAAGAATTGAGCATGTCAATGCACACCTTCTCCATGAGAGAAACAAATATGTTTGCGAAACAAGGAAAGCTTGGGACCAGCGGCTTTAATGTGATACGTGGAGAAGCAAATACTTGCAAGTCAAGCACCTGAAATACTCCCAAAGAAAAAAACTAAGGTCCAGGAATTATTGTGGGGCAACCATGGTTGCTAAATAAGATGATTATGAGCAAAGTACAAGGGAGGAGAGAGAGAATTTGCTGAAAGATGAACTTCAAATTATCATTCAAGTTTTTCCTCCACAATCGAGTGAAATAATACCTGGACAGTAGCGTGCAGCCCAAATGCCTTTGCGGAAACAAGGATGTTAGGATTAGATGCCCACTTCACAACTAGTTCCATAATCAACTCCTTCTCCTCAGTGGAGTACACTTTCATTCCTGGCATGATATGGTAGCTTAACAGTGAGATATCATGTTTGATATATATACAAAGTGTAACTAATTGAGCAAGATATGTTTCATGTTTTTAGGAACAGATCACCCGAGAGAGAAAAAAAATAGTGTTTTTACTTCTCTTTTTCCTTGAGAACGCAATGAGAAAAAGTTGTCGTAGCTTATAACATGTTTAGCCTTATTCCCAAGAAGTTTGGCCACAGCTTCCCATCATAAGCATAACAATTTTTCCAAGATTGCAAAGATATATCATGTGTATGTATGCGTATAATTGAGGAAATTTTACTCAGTAATTCAATCACGCAAATCACACGCCAGTTGTACCATTAATCAAGTCATTATTCTTAGTTAATGATGCACAATAGAGAAAACATGTCATTGACACACAAACAAATCATAGTTGGGGAATTCATTTGGACAACTTACAACTGGATTAATGTGAGTCTATGTTTTTAACCATATATGGTGTGTGTATCCAGAGAAAAAATGAGTATTTAAACCTTGAAAAGTAGGTGGCAAGGAACCCAAAGTCAGTTTTTCAAATTCCACTGAATCAATTTTGTATTTTGGAATTTGCTCAGCCATAATTTTGTCAAGATATGCATACAGGTAAGTCGACTGGAGACAGAGAGAGGATATACGCTGCACATGGAGGAAAACGTGGATCGCTGCACCAGCCAGGTTTCTCTTCTGTGTCCCTGTTTAGCACATCCAAACACACCTACATTTTTAAAATGTGCACAGAAACTTAAACAGGTATCAGACAATTTTAATTCCTCCCGTTTTTCTTTTGCTTTTGCTCAAAGGAAGAGGGCGATTAAACTTACTTGTGAACTTCTCTATCACCTCTCCTCTTCGTCATTTCCCATGTTAGTCCATCATTGGGTTCAAGACCAGGTTGGGAAATATCTAAACGGTGTTTCTTAACTAGTTGAATATACCTACCGTATACAAGGCCAGATCAATTGAGAACCAAAAGAGCATCATAGAACATAAAATCTATAACTTGAATATTATCAGGAATTAAGAAATGATTGTTACTTCTCAGCATTGAAATGCTCAGTTCCCAGATCTTCATCCCAGATAAAAATGTAATTAATAATCGAAAATATAAGATCTTCATCCCAGATAATCACTTCTAATTGCATTCCACGTTCACGGCACTTCACGCAGCAAGCCAGCAACTACCGCAATAACTAATAATCGAAAAGACCCAAGCTAGTTACAGACTTACAGTAGGTTGCTGCTGCCGATTGTCGAAGGATGAAGAAGATTCGAAGAAGAATCGCCGACTGCCGACTGGTCTAGGGCTCAACTCTGCGTCTCTGCGGAACTGCAGGCTGGGCCGCTGGAGCTACAGCTGAGCTGCTGGATGACCTGTGAGTCAGAGGCGGAGGTACAGCGACGGAGGCGGAGGTAGAGCGGCAGAGACGGAGGCGGAGGTCTGGCTGGAATCGCTTCTCGCTGGGTGAGGAGATGGATGTGCCGTGTGAGAGTCGTGTATTTGATTTCTTAGATTTGAGCCCAAATTTTTTTTTTAGCTAAGTGGGTCGGGATAGGGGGTTATGAATTGGGTATTTTGTAGGGTGTTAGGTTGGAATTGAAATGGAAAAGTGTGACTTTTAGCAACACTCAACAAACGTTGCTAAAGAGGGCCTTTGGCAACGTTTGGCAAACGTTGCCAAAAGTCTCGCGAAAGTGCTACATTTGGCAACGTTTGTCGAGTGTTGCGAAAAGCGAGACTTTTTTCTAACGTTGCCAAAGGCCACCTTTGGCAACATTTTCTAAACGTTGCGAAAAGCGAGACTTTTGGCAACGTTGCGAAAAGCGAGACTTTTGGCAACGTTGCCAAAAGTCTCGCTTTTCGCAACACTCGACAAACGTTGCCAAAGGGGTCTATTGCAACATTTTTTCTAAAAAATGTTGCCAAAATTCATTTACTAGTATCAATGGCAACATTGGCTTACTAAAATGTTGCCAAAAGACCCTTTTAGCAACATTTATCAACAAATGTTGCCGTTTTAATGTTGCGAATGAGTCTTTTTGTTGTAGTGCCTGTTTTCGAAAACATATCAACTCAAACAATTCCAATTATAAAAGTATGAGGAAGCTGATAATAAGCACATGACTAAGTCATATATACAACTCAAGTAAAAATATGTAACACCTAAATATGTAACACCATGTGCATCTAGCTAAAACATAACACTTGAGATAGGACATCAAAATAGCTAAACTAGCAACATCTAAATATGATATTAATATTATGCAAAACACCGAACACAATATCGATATCAATATTACTATTACTATTAATATTAAAATCTCAAATATCTGCTAGCCAAATATCAAAATATTCAATCAAGTACTTCCCTTAAATCAATACAGCTAACTCCCTGAAATAGATATATTATCAGTATCCTTTTTGTCACGAATAACAAAGGGGAACAACCAACATAGTCACAATTAACAAAGGGACGAATGCACTACTTATGTAACACCACCATATCATGAAAACTCAAATAATGTGATCACATGAACAGCTATTTGATTATTTCTACAGGCATAATTCATGAACAATGAATGTTTCCCACACAACTTATTCTATAGTTATATGGAGTGGATTGTATAAGAGATCCATGTGTGAAAAGTGCCATTAATATCTTGTGACCGAGAGTCAAAACCTTAAATTTGTAGGAAAGGACATGCATAAGAAACCACATGTGAGTGAATATTTTCCTCAAATAATTAGAGCTAAACGTAGTGCTACCACAACCTTTTAAACAAAATACCTCATATTTGTTTTCTGTGTGACTTTTTCTCCCCTTATCTGTGTTTGCACGAATTGTTTGATTAATCTATTTGTTCTTAACTTGCTTGGATTAAGATTAATTTGTTGAAAAAGTTTTAAAAATCAATTCACCCCCTATCGGTTAGTTATTCTTCGGCTATCAATTGGTATTAGAGCGTTGCGATCATTTTGAAATTAAGTTTTACAATCTTGAGCAATAGCTAACCCCAACTTTCAAATCTTGAAGGGCGTTCTAGAAATCGTCATCCTTTCTTTGATTGTACTCATTATAACTATTGGAAAACTAAAATAATGATTTACATTCAATCAATATAATATTTTGGAAATTATTGAATTTGGTCCTCATGAGCCTATATCAGTACCTAGAGAGGAGCATTATAAAGAGCATAACCAAAAATTATCTTTAAATGTTAGAGTAAAAAACATTACTCTATTGTTCTTTAGATAGAAATGAATTTAATCGTATTAGCACTTGTGATTCCGCATATAATATTTGGCATGCATTATAATTCACTCATGTTGGTACTAGCAAGGTAAAAGAAATTAAAATAAATCTCTTGGTGAAAGACTTTGTAAATTTCCTCATGAAGCAAAATGAACCGATTGCTGACATGATCACTCTTTTTACTGACATTGTTAATGGTATTAAAGAGTTTGATAAAAAAATTTACTAACAGTGAACTTGTGAGAAAAATGATTAGGTCTCTCTCGGAAGATTAGAGCTCATTGAGGATGTTGATAGAAAATAAAAAGACGTCAACACATATCCTTTAGAGGAGTTCTATGGAACTTTGATGACCTATATGCTCAATCATGCTGAGGCAAGGGAGAAAACAAGAAAGAGCAAAGAAGAAGAAACGAATGAGCCTCCAAAATGCCAAATTGCTTTAAAATCATCAATTGATGAAGGAACATCAAGTCGAAACACTAGTGATGAAGAATTTGATGATCTTGTCCTTCTTGTTAAGAAATGGAGAGGTTTTCACAACAATCATCAGTTCCAAAAGAAAAAGAAAATGGTGAAATGACAAACCCGATCACAAAAGGACCGAATGTTTAACAAGAAGAGATTCCCCAAAAAGAGAGCTCTCCAAACAACTTGGGATGAAAATGATGATGAAGACCATGAAAAAAATGAGAATCAAGATTAAATTTCTAACAGATGCTTCATAGCCATTGATAATTACATAAATTCAAATGATAATTGTTCTTATAGTGACTTATCTACATCTTATGATGAAATCCTTGAAAATTTTGAAAGACTCACTTTAAATCATCCAATTCTCAAGAAGAAACATTCTTTGTTAAAAGAATAAGTAAAGAAAATTATGGAAACACAACAAGATCTTGAAAAAGAACAAGTTAATTACAATTCTTTGATTCAAGAAAATTCTTCTTTAAAAGAAAAAGGTTGAAGATTAAATTAAAATTGTTTACAAGTTCACTCAAGGCTTAAAAAAAAAAAAAAAAATGACTTAGTGCTTGATGAACAAAAATTGTTTTCAATAAAGGAAGACTCAAAACAAACCTTTTTTAAAACAACTTCTCAAAAATATATTTGTCAAAGCATCAAATTTCTCTTTTCCAAATATTACATGTAGTTTTTGTAATAAAAATGGACATGTTGCTTTTAATTGCCTAACTAAAAAAGGCTATCTATGAAAGCAAACATAAGTGGATTAAGAGTCCCCTAGAACTAACTATTGAGGACCCAAAGTTGTACGAGTACCAAAGATAAAAAAATTAAATTATTTTTGTAGATACCAAATAAGATAAAGAGCAAATGATTCTTGGATAGTGGATGCTCAAAGCACATAATCAAGCTCTATTGTTAAACCTCAAAAAGAAGGATGGAAGTTATATCACTTTTGGAGATAATGACATTAGAAATATTGGTAATCACTTATCTTCTTCTATTGAAAATGTTTTATTCACAGATAACCTAAGACATAACTTGCTTAGTATTAGTAAATTATGTAATAAAGTTATCGTATTAAGTTTGATTTTTTCCAAAATTTTTTTATTGAGGATACTACATTAAAATAGGTGATGTTTATAGGAAGTTGAAGTAAAGATGCTTATATCATAAATATTGAATTTGGAAGCGAAGAAAAATGTTTATCAAGTTTAAAAGCTGATACTCGGTTGTGACATAGAAGATTATGTCATGTTACCTAGGACCTACTTTTAAAAAATTTCAAAAATTGTTTTGTTAAAGGATTTCCAAATTTGAAATTTGAAAAAGATAAAACTTTTGATGTATGTCAATTTTGAAAACAAGTAGAGTTGTTTCAAACTTAAGCAACACTCTTCAACTACAAAACCTTTACAATCTCTCCATACGGATTTTTTGGACCATATAGAACTGCTAGTTTAAGTTGTAGACATTATGCTTTCGTTATTGTTAACTACTTTTCTAGATGTACTTAGGTCATATTTTGAACCTAAAGGATGAATCCTTGAGTGTATTTAAACACTTTTGTAAAAATGTTGAAAATGAAAATGATCATAGTGGAGAATTTGATAATATTGTATTTGATAATTTTTTTATGATAATGGATATGAACATCATTCCTCAGCTCCTAGAACTTTGCAATAAAATGACATAATAGAAAGGAAGAATCGTACAATGCAAGAATTGATTAGGACTGGGCTAAATGAAAACATTTACCAAAATATTTTTGGGCCGAAGACATTAACACCATTGTCATATTGTTAATAGATTTTAGTTACTCGAAAGAAAACAAAATCTCTATATGAGCTTTGAGAAAATAGAGTTCCCAATATTGGTTATTTTAAAGTATTTGGTTGTAAATATTTTATTTTAAACACAATAGAGAACTTGGAAAAATTTGATTCAAAATTCGATATTGGAATCTTTCTTGGATATTCATCTACTAGCAAAGCCTATAGATTTTTTAGCAAAAGAACATTAGTAGTTGAAGCATCCATGCATGTAACAATTGATGAAACTAATCCTCTTGATCAAAAGGGAGATATAGTTAGTGGTGTAGGTTTGGAGATTCCTTTTGAGCAAATGTACATCCATGATCAGAACATGAAAGATCCTTAAAATCTTAAAGATCAAAATGAGGAAGAAACAATGTGTAACAAGATGAAATAGAATCTCCAGAAGTACAAAATGATCCAACTCTACCTAAGGAATGGAGGTTTGTCCCTTCTCATCCAAACAAACTTATTATTAATTATCCATCCAAAGGTATAAGTACTAACTAAATTAATTTGAAGGAAATCATGTTAGAGATTCAGTCGCTAAACCAAGTTATCAAATCATTATTGGCATTAAATGGTTTTTAGAAATAAACGAGATGAAAATAGGATTATTGTGCATAAAAAGGCTAGATTAGTGCCACATGTTATATTCAGTAACAAGACATCAATTTTAAAGAAATATTTGCATCAGTTGCTTGATTCGAATCAATTCACATGCTTTTACTTGTCGTGAAAGATTCATTCTTCATCAAATGAATGTTAAAAATGCTTTTTATAAATGGTTTTATTCAAGAAAAAGCATTTGTAGAGCAACTTCCCTATTTTAAAGATCACAAGTATCCGGATAATGTTTTCAAACCAAGAAAAGCTCTTTATGGTTTAAAGCAAGTTCCTAGAAAATGGTAAGAAAGATTAAGCAAATTTCTACTTTCAAATGATTTTCAATGGGAAAATTGATACTTACTTTTTATCAAAACCATAAATGATGACATGATTATCGTGCAAATTTATGTTGATGGTAACATTTCTCTATGTGAAGATCTTTTTAATTGTATGAACTAAGAGTTTGAAATGAGCATGATGGGGGAACTCAAGTTCTTTCTTAAACTCCAAATCAAACAAACTATTGATGGAATATTCATTATCAAACTAAATATATCATGGACATACTCAAGAAGTTTGAAATGGAAGGGACCCCAATGAGTTTATGAATTAAGTTTGACAATGATGATCAAGGTACATCCGTAGACTTAACAAAATATCAAGGTATGATCAGATTTCTTCTTTACTTTACCGCTTGTAGACCCGATATTGTATTTAGTACATGTTTATGCGCTAGATTTCAACCCATTCCTAAAGCATCACACCTTTGTATCGTAAAACATATCTTTAGATATCTCAGTGCCACTAGAACATTAGGTCTTTGATTTCCTAAGGGCAAACATATTGATTTACTTAGCTATTCAGATTCCCATTGGGCTTGTTGCACAATTAATTGTAAGAGCACTAGAGGAACATTTTACTTTCTAGGCTTGTATGATGGATTGGTATGAAACAAAATTTCGTTGCATTGTTTACCATCGAAGTTGAATATATCTCAGTCGCTAGTTGTTGTACACAAATTTTATGGATAAAACAAATGATTAGTGATCATCACTTATCGTTCGATCATATACCTATCATGTACGATAACACAAGTGTCATAAACTTATCAAAAATCCCATCTTGCATTCTTGACCCAAGCACATTGAGATTAGATGCCATCTTTTGAGATATCCATATTTTGTTAGAAATTGTGAATACGGAAAACCAATTGGCTGACATTCTCACTAAGCCTCTTGCACTTAATAGATTTTCATATATCCTAAGAGACTTCTACATTATCGATGAATTTGAAGTATGTGACTAAATTGTGTATATGTTTAGTTCCTTATATAATTGTTATTTTATGTACATCATTGATCGATATTATTACCACCTTGAAATTCCTATTTTATTAAAAAAAAAAAAAAGAGAGAGAGAAGCAGACAAAGTACGAACATCTGGGTGGCATTGTCCAAAAAAGACAAAAGCAAGAGCTGGACGAGTAACAGACTTCCATTTCAACTTTAGAAGAAAATGTTTATCCGAATCTTATGAAAGTATTTTACAAAAATATGGTTTTCAATCCTAGTTTTGATAGCATCACATGTTCACTCAAAGGCAAACATATTAACATCATCAAAATCCTTCTATGAACTATACTTCAACTTGAAGAATGTGAAACTCAAATTTTTTGCCATATGGCTCACCCTACTCTTGAAGGTTATAATCCTATCGTGACATGTCGTAGAGTTATTGGTAAAATTTTGAACTTCCCATCAATCTTAGTGCAAACCAACTTTCTCTACCTTACAAAGTCTTGCACGTGTCAATCTTCCTAGGAAAGGTCGCCGGAATGAAGTTAATCACTTTGACCTTTTCATTCTTGATTCCTTCTTTGATGGGTGTAAATTGGGGTTTTGAGTATGAACTTTTTTTAGTCCGTTACTCACATCAAGGCCTTACTTTACGGCACGCTTATTACCAAAATCTTCAAACACTTTGACATATCTTTAAATGGCAAGGTTTCCATTGCACTTATCGCACCAACACTATCAATAATGTCTAGGAGCAAGACCAATGGGTGGCTTGTACTGAAGGTTTTGATAAGGAGTCGAGGTCCCTCGATTTTACTTTTCCAGGAAAATGCAGATGAGATTGGAGATGATCACGACGATGATGGATCACTTGTTCCCAGTCCTCCTCATGACATCCCAGTATCGAGCGTTACTCCTACCGGAAATTATATTTAGGTACGCCCGACTAAAATTTAGGCTTCCAGAACAACTAACTATTATCAATATATTAAAAGTGAAACAAATGAGTGCTATTAGGTACCCAAAATTCTCAGATCCAAGGGGGAAAAAAAAACCAACCACAACCATAAAAAATCAACCAAACGAACAAGTACAAAAAAAGCATGCATCAAAACAAAAATTACAGTCTAAAACATATCATGATATCACATCGAAATAAAATAAATAGTGTACCACGTATGGAAACACGTGCGAACAAACAATCTTCAACATAATTAGAAAATACCAAAGCAATGGTCCAAGAAATTCAAAATCACCCAAGCAGCAAAATAAGCGAAGAAAAATGGCCGTCGATAGAGAGTAATAAAGAACAAGAGTGGAAGAGAAAGCCACGAAAATGACGAAGGATAAGAAATGAATCTTTTCTGATAACCTAGATTAAAACGACGCTGTGAAGTTTAAAACGAGGACGAAATGACATTGTTTTTGACATTGAGAGAATAAAATTAAAAATAAAAAACCAAAAGGCCACATATGATGTTCTACAAAAAACAAAATAGTGATTATTTTGTAGGCTGAAATTCAGCAGATGATTTAACAGAGAAGAACGCAAGAGAAACCACTAAGAAAATGAGAAAATCTTTATTAATCATTTAATGTGCGAAAATAACCCACAAGCCGGGTTAAATAGCTAGAAGATAGTAATTATCGGAATTTAACCAAAAATAGCAAAATCTCAATATTCATACCAAAAGAAAATACAGCATAAAAGAAATAATATCCCAAAAATTTGGCTAAAATTGGGTTCGTAATCTATTCTAAAAAAGCAGTCGAATTATTACCAAAAAAGAAAAAAATAACTAAAATTGAGGATTCGGAGGGAAAACAACTGAATTTGGCCTCGAAACCGATGTCGTTGACCATGACAAGTTAATGCGAGTAATTTAAGTGAAATTTATCAACAAAATCAAAATCATTTTGTTTCCTCAAAAAAAATTTTGCTTCAAAATAATTTATGTCCTCGTTGTTTTTGTTATTTCTTATAAAAATAAATAATATCATCTCTAGTTGCTGGTTAATCTTTTTGGATGATTAAAGCCTGAAAATTATGTTAATGTTTTTTTTTGAAGTTCATAGCAAAGTTCAAAACACAATATTTAATAAAAGGTTATCTTTGAAATTCGTAAGTTTCTGAATTTTATTAAAACAAGTGAATTACCAGTTTCTTCTTTAATATTTTTCAATTAGTGGATAATAAGTTACTTCTAAGTTCCGACACAATTTTACCTGTTCAAAAAAATAGGCTAGCCTATGTACAGTATCAGGCATTGTAGCCACCATAAAAATCTTTTGAGGGTATTTCTCCATTGCAACAGCAATGTTCAAGCCACCAGGACTACGTCCAACTAGAACTACCTTTTCGTCTGGTGGAATTGACTCCATTTCCTCGATCAACGGCTGTATATAGGCTAAATATGGGCGACTTTCGTCTAGTCTTTTCGTGTTGATGCCAAAGGTTGCGAGATCAATCGCCATGATGCAGTGGCCCTCTGCCTCCAGCAGTGATTGTAGTATGTACCATCACCAAGCTCCATGGCATATACCTGTACTAGAACAAAATGTTTTTGGTGATTTTCACCTTTCATTTTTTCTTTTGCTTAGTTAGTACGTTTCTTATCCACATAAATGTCTGTATATATAGAGCGATGTGATGTGATATAGAAAGAGATAACTGATATCTTATCCAGAGATGTAAGGCAATGTGTGGCGGTAGAACAAGAGAGAATCCATATATTTTAGAGGAAATTGCATCTCATGGCATTTTTTGGAGGAAATTTCCATTTGTACAAAAAATAAATTTATGTAAAATTTACAGACACTTACAATAGGGGGTGGGTGGGATTTTTGGCATTTTTTTATCAATGCCGGACCCACCAATGTGAGTGCATGTAAAGAAGTAAAGCCTTTTTTTGGAATGGCATTTTCAAAAATGTCACATTTTAATAATCTTTGCAAACGGTCACCCTTACTCTTTTTTGCCCTTGAAAAAATTTAAATACCTTGTGTGTCCTTAAATAAATGTGGTACATGTGATTTGACTAGATGAAAGACTTGTACCAAAAAGTGGACAAATATCACATTCAATTAATTAACCATAATACTTCTAAAAATAGAAAAAAAATGAAAAATCAAAAAGTAAAAAGTAAAAACATCCCACAGACCTATCTCTCTCTCATTCAAAACATCTTAACTCTAAACGCACGCCCCTCTCTTTTGTTAGGATTCAAGGAGGTGATATGACGCGATATAAAGTATTGATCGCACACAAAACAAGAATAAAAGAACAAGAAAATGAAGTAGCAGAGGAACAGAGTATTTTATTAACAACCAATGGAGAGAAAATTTACAACTTCACCAATTTTTATTTTCTCTCAAAACTGAATGAAGAGTCTACTATTTATAGGGAAAATCAAATCCAAGAAATATCACAAAGATCGAAACAAAATCCAAAAAATTACGTGTAATAAAGGAAACAATATTTTTCCAATAAAACACGTAAAATAAAATGAAACAATATTTTTCCAATAAAACACCTATAAGGGAAATAATATTTTCTCAAAATGTCCCACATAATTTGGGTCACAAAATTCAACAATCTCCACCTTGACACAATTTTCGATTCAACGAATGAAGCTCCAAAATTTTTCCACCTGAAAAAAAGTCCGACTGCAACGAACAAACTGAACTCTTCAACTCGAATTAGACCTCTCCAATACTCGAAAATACTCTTCCTCTTCCACCATATCCAAGCACGGATAAAATGAGCCCAACTACCGAGTTCCCAAATTTCACAACGAATTCAAAGTTTACCAATCAGGGTCGAAGCGCACACAATAGTAGAATCAACAATAAATGCTTTAACCGAAGGTCTCTGGCTAGACTCGTCACCTTCAAAAACTTCAAAAGTATGCACATCCAAATCAACATCCCCGTACCTATCTCCAATAGGTATCTCTCTAGCCGTTGAATACGATGGAACCGCAGACTGTAGTGGCAAAGCGGAATTACACATATCCCCGAAACTCAACGAAGTAGTTTTCTTCAATGCAGACCTAGAGCCAACTCCCAACGGTACTGTACCAAACTGTATTTCTAGCAAGATACCAAACTTGTTGTAATGTCCCAGATTTTATATTCTTAATTTGGTTGATGTAGCCCATTTAAGAAATAAACTATGGAAGCTCGGCCCATTTAAGATTTTGAAAGTACAAGCCATAAGTTATTTATAAGCCCAATAATCAAACACATTAAGTTTAAGTAAATTTGATTACAAAAATTTAATGAATAAATGGGTTGCCACAATGGTCATCTGCATGGTATTTCATATTGGCAACCCAGGTTTGAATCATCATGCAGATGTTTTTATAAAGTATTTTATAAAATTATTTTTTTAGGCTTAAAACTCTTCAAATTCGTAGTTAAAGACTCAATTTAACAAGATTAATGATAATTATCACTTTTAGTTTTCTATTAAAGAGGGAGGTTACAAGAAGAGGAAAATCATTTTTTAACTACACCTCCCCTCAAATCCAAAGTTACTCTTGTTTTCTCTAAAAGTTATGTTAAATAAAGTTTAAAAGAATAACAAGGGTGGGAAGGAGAAAGTGCACACTTTGATCAAGGAAAAATATTTTCAAAAGAATAAGAGATGAGCATATTTCTAAAAGTTCCGATGCCGTCGGGAAGCAACAGCCATCATCCAACATTTTACTTTCAAAAACTTTTAACTAAGGTAGGTAGATGTACAAGTGTTTCTTTCATTTTTAAATTATGATTTTTCATTAAAAGTTTGAATGAATTGATGCATTCGGGTACGGTGTTACGACACTACTACAGTTTGAATGATCGTTATCTGATTCTATGTGTTATGTTAATTCATAACTCCATAAAAATTGGATTTTGCCGAAAATTATACTACGTGCGACGGTATGAATCTATAGTTCGAAATTGTTAATTTGACAACGAAATGCACCAATGATATCTATTGAGTTTCAAACTCATGGTTTAATTCCCTTCTACAGGTTGATTGGTTTTTTTTTTTGGGGCGTTGATGATGGTAGAGGATGATGCAACATGCTATGGAGAAAGCCGGTGACTTAATAACTTTTATTTCGATTATAAAATATTCACGTTGTTTCTTAAGAATTTCTATGGACGTCATGTGTGGAACTATGCTAAGGGTATTTTTCCTTTCTATGAATAAATTATGTTTCAAAGTAGATATATGTCACGGAAATTAATTTAAATATCATTGTTTACAAAAGAAAAGAGTTAGTATTTTAAAGTTTTGCAGTCTCTTTTAAAATTTCAGTTTTCTGCCCTTGATTTCAAAAATTCATAACTAAAAAATTACCTGGAATTTTTATACAAAACTAGTGAGGTTTGATAGCCTCATGAGTCGGTTATTGAATAGATCTAGAATCATGTCATTTCAATATGTGTAGGATTTTATATAGCACTTAAAGTAAACTATTGTGGGTTACCAAACCTAGTCACTGCGGGGTTTTGAATAATATATTAATACCATATTTGTTGCCAACGGAAGTCGATTTTTGGATATGTCATACCATAAGAAGTTTTCTACTTTACATTAAAATTTCATGAAGTTTCGAAGTCGATAGCTATGCAAACGTATTTCTTTTGTGATTTGTCACTTAAGATAGAAAACAAAACAACAACTTTTATTTTTTTAAATTTTGCCTAGAATTTGACGTCAATTATGGATGTATGCATAGGAAATATTCTAAAGACATTTTTTAATTGTTTCTATTGGTATTGAACTATTTTGTTTTTAAAAATAAAAATAAAGTCTTGATATTAAATTATTAAGTTAAATTTTTATGTTTTCCGCTAAAAGTATACTTAATTATTTTATTAAGTCTACGGTCTACGGGTAAAGTAAAGTTAATCTAGTAACGTTTCGATCCATGCAGGTTGGGGCATTACAACTTGGTATTAGAGCAATGTTTAGTCGATTCTGTAGACTTAGTGTATAAAAAAGAAAAAAAAAGCTATGAAATATTTAAGGCACTCCATGGCATCTTGCGTCCATCAGTTGACCTCATCCGACGAACCCAAGGTATGGAGTAAAACATTATGTTCCATTTTAATTTTGAGCATGATTTGTAAATCTTTTTAGCTTGAGTCTATGAAATGCTTAGGATATCTAGAATGAAATTAGTTATGTAAGTTATATTTTGTTTAATATGCATGAAGAAAGGATGATTGGCCATTTTATTAAAAAAAATTGTATAATTTGATATCACTAAATTGGACACTTATGTCACATACATGGTTAGAATTTACCAAATTGCTACAAAGACCATAGTTTTTAGAGCAGCGCTGAACCGTAGGGTCGTCATTCAGTCCTATGAAGACCCGTAACTGACCTGTCTCGTTCGCTTGTCGAACATGTACATGACATCTACTAAGATGTATGGCAGCTATGGATGCCGGACTGGAGATCATGTATATCGAGGCTGTGAATAACCTCATACACTTACTTTCACCTCAATGGGAAAACATGGGAATTATGGTTAAGGACGAGATGCTAAAGGGTAACCCTCCAGAACACCTAAACACGATTAAATTTGAGGTATATTGTCATACCCTTCTAGACAAGTGGAACGAGAGCTTAGAACCTCAACCAGAGATAGTAATTGAACTCGATGATGAGCTCAAGCCCGAGGAAGAACCTTTGCCCGAATCTGATCCAAAGGAAGATCCCGAATGGGAGCACGAGGATGATTT
This sequence comes from Fraxinus excelsior, assembly GCA_019097785.1. Taxonomy (NCBI): domain Eukaryota; kingdom Viridiplantae; phylum Streptophyta; class Magnoliopsida; order Lamiales; family Oleaceae; genus Fraxinus; species Fraxinus excelsior. The sequence continues at coordinate 7,265,659 of CM032636.1, forward strand.
CGGGTTGGAAATAGAGAATGATCATGAGCATGAACCTGAGCCACAGGTTGAGATGGACATAGAGTCCGGCCCTGAGGCAGAAGATACCTTCGAAGATGAAGCACCGCTAAGAAGATTCACAAAACTCATAGGGATTAGAGACTTAGATTTCATTTCCTTGTGATATTTTCATTTATGTTATTGGAAGTTAAAATCTATTGAATTATTTTAAATCTTGATTCCAAGGAGTACAAAAAAAAATCAATTCTGATCAAGTTGAGTTATTTCAAAGGCATAAGCCCCTTACCTTCGATAGAGCATCTAGTCGACTGGTAGTTGATGAATGGCTTCGTAAGTTGGAACGAATTTTTCGACTTATAGATTGCACTGATGCTTAAAAAGTCCAGTGTGCAGAATTTATGTTTATGGTGATGCAAGTTACTTATGGGATTCAATGTCTCGAATTAGGACCCCGGAGCAGCAATTGGCGTTACCTTGGGAACATTTCAAGGAGAAAGTGATGGATAAGTATTTTCCTCAGTATCTAAGAGATTTCAAGAAAAAGCGAATTCCTTTAGTTAAAGTAAGGTAATACGTCCCTGACTGATTACGAGCGAAAGTTCGATCAATTCTCAAGGTTTGCTCCACACTTGGTTGACACAAAAATTAGGAAGACTCGAAGGTTTGAGCAATGGTTAAACCCAAACATAAGCATGATTCTTATGTCACATTGTTTTACATCATACCGTGAAATGCTAGAACGAGCTCACGCTATTTGGTATCAAAAGGCTGATGCAGAGCAATACAGTCAATTGTTCGGTCAGCAGGATAAAGGACAAATTGGGAAGAGAAAGTGGAATAGTCAAGACAAAGGAAATGGCAAATGGCAAAATAAGAAAGCTAATATCAGACCTAATGCTAGTAAGGCCATAGTACCTGTAGTAGCATCGTGCCCTAAGTATGGTAAACATCATCGTGGTAAATGCTTGTTCAAGAAGAATGCCTATTTTCGATATAGTAAGCCAGGGCATATTGTTAAGGATTGTCCCACCTTTGCTCAGAAAAAGGATGATAACAATGATCAGAACAAGAAGGGCAAATCATAAGTCTTTACACTCACTCAGAAGGATGCAGAACATCAAACGTAATAGCAGGTATTTTAGTCATATCCAATACATCTGCTTATGTACTGTTTGATTCGGGAGCTACTCACTCTTTTGTATCAACGTCTTTCATTGCTAAGGCTAGTATTACTTATGATAAGTCAGAGAGTACACTAGAAGTTAGTATTCCTCCGGGCAAAATATTGAACATTGATAAGTTAGCTAAGTCAGTGAATCTTGAAATTGAAGAAAAAAACGTTAGAAGCTAATTTGTATCTGATAGAAATGAAAGACTTTGATGTGATTTTAGGTATGGATTGGTTAGGACGTAATTATACAACCATTCTTTGTAGATAAAAGGAAGTGTCTTTTCAAAAACCAGGAGAAAAACAATTTTCTTTCCCTGGAATAAAGACCAAACCCAATCTCCAACTGGTATATGCCTTACAAGCTGAGAGAATGTTGAGAAAAGAAACATCTCGAAGGGTTACTAGTTAACATCTCAAGAGAAAAATAAGCTACGATAAAGATTGAGGATGTACCAATGGTACAAGAATTTATAGATATGTTTCCAGAAGATCTACTTGGTACTCCACCAAATAGACAAGTGGAGTTTACCATAGATCTAGTTCTTGGAGTGGCGCCAGTATCTAAAGTTCCATGCAGAATGACTCCAAATGAACTTCAGGAGTTGAAAATTCAATTACAAAAATTACTAGACAATGCTTTATCCGACCAAGTGTATCTTCTTGGGGTGTACCAGTGTTATTTGTAAAGAAGAAAGATGGAAGTATGAGGATTTGTATCGACTATCGGGAGTTGAACCGTTTGACCATCAAGAATAAGTATCCTCTCTTGAGAATTGATGATTTGTTTGATCAATTAAAAGGGGCTAAAGTATTTTCCAAGATTGATTTATGATCTAGATATCATCAATTGAAGGTTAAGGCTAGTGATATACCTAAGACAACTTTCAGAGCTCGTTATGTACATCATGAATTCACAGTTATGCCATTCAGGTTGACAACTACTCCAGTAGTATTTATGGATCTAATGAATTGTATATTTCACCAGTATTTGGATCAATTTGTCATAGTCTTCATTGATGACATTTTGATATACTCCAAGAGTACAAATCAACATGAGGAACATCTTAGAATAATGTTAGAAACACTGGACAAGGAAAAGTTATACGCAAAATTTAAGAGTGAATTTTGGCTTGAGCGAGTTGGATTCCTCGGTCATCCAGTTCTATGGATAGATAAGTGTGACAAAGCTTTCAGAAGCTAAAGCAGTGATTGATTACAGCACCACTATTAACCATACCTAAAGGTTCAGAAGGGTTTGTTATATATAGTGATGCATCCAAACAAGGTTTAGAATGTGTGTTAATGCAACACAAAAAAGTGATTGCCTGTACGTCAAGGTAATTGAAGCAACATGAGTAGAACTACCTGACGCATGATCTATAACTTGCAGCGGTAGTTAATGCATTAAAGATATGGCACCATTATTACTTATATGGAGGAAAGTAGGACATTTACACAGATCATAAGAGTCTCAAATATTTCTTCACATAGAATGAATTGAATATGAGACAGAGACAATGGTTGGAGCTAGTAAAGGATTATGATTGTACTATTCATTATTACCATCCAAGTAAGGCTAATGTTGTTACGGATGCTCTAAGTAGAAAGTCAATGGGAAAGTTGGCATCATTGCCTACTATTCAAAAGGAGTTGATCAAAGACTTCGAAAATTTACGAATTGAAGTGGTTACTACACCATAGGAAAGTACTGCTCGTTTAGAAACTTTGTTGGTTCGACCAATTCTTAGAGATCGGATCATAGAAGCACAGGGTAAAGATCCATTTTTGCAGAATGTCAAGAAAGAAATTCGTACTGATAGGAGAATGGATTTTGGAATAGTTTCGGATCAGGCACTGATGTTTAAAGGAAGAATTTATGTGCATAAAGATGAAGTTTTGAGAAAGGAAATATTAGAAGAGGCTCATTTCACCCTGTACACTGTACATCCTGGTGGTACGAAAATGCATCAAGATCTTCGAGATACATTTTGGTGGAGGAATATGAAAAGAAGTATAGGCCATTAGTGGCAAAATACATAGTATGTCAACAAGTTAAAGCAGAACATCAAAGACCAGCACGTTTGTTAAATCCATTGGACATACCTGAATAGAAGTGGAAGAATATCGCAATGGACTTTGTGATAGAATTTCCGAGGTCAACAAGAAGACGTGATGCTATATGGATAATAGTGGATTGACTAACAAAGTCAGCTCATTTTCTTCCTATAAAATTACATTCAGTCTAGATTAGCTAGCATAATTATACATTAGAGAGATTGTAAAATTGCATGGTGTTCCCGTGTCCATTGTATCTGATAGAGATCCGAGATTTACGTCAGAATTTCAGAAGAGCTTACAAAGAGCTATTGGAATGAAGTTGAATTTCAGTACGGCATATCACCCTCAATCCGATGGTCAATCTGAAGGGACTATCCAAATTTTGGAAGATATGCCAAAGACTTGTGTTTTGGATCTAGGAGGCAATTGGGAATCGTATCTACCTTTAGTAGAATTTGCCTATAATAATAGTTTTCAGGCAACTATTGGAATGGCACCATATGAAGCTCTCTATAGTAGAAGATGTAGATCACCCATCCATTGGGATGAAGTCGAAGAAAAGAGAGTTTTGGGACCAAAGATCATTGAAAGGATAGTTGAAGTCATTGATAAGATCCGCACTAGGATAAAGGCAGTGCAAGATAGACAACATAGCTATGTTGATACCAAAAGAAAAGACTTGGAATTTAAAATTGGAAAGAAAGTTTTTTTCTAAAATTGTCACCAATATAAAGTGTACTTAGGTTCGGCAAGAAAGGCAAACTACGACCTCGTTATATTGGACCATTCGAAATACTTGATAGGGTCAGAAATGTGGCTTATCGATTAGCTTTGCGGCCCGAACTATCGGCGATTCACATCGTATTTCATATATCGATGATCAAAAAATATATGCATGATCCAAATCATACGATCAATTATCAATCCCTAGATGTACAGAAAGATTTATCGTATGAGGAATTACCGATTAAAATATTGGACCGAAAGGTACATAAATTAGGGAATAAGGAGATTTAACTGGTTAAAGTGTAATGGAGTAATCATGGAGTAGAAGAAGCTACTTGTGAAAGAGAAGAAGAAATTAAAGACAAATACCCAACACTATTTGCCAAATCATAAGGTAAATTTCGAGGGCGAATTTTTGTTTAAGGTGTTAGGGATGTCAGGTCCCAGATTTTAAATTCTTAATTTTGTTGATGTAGCCCATTTAAGAAATAAACTATGGAAGCTCGGCCCATTTAAGGTTTTGAAAGTACAAGTTATTAGTTATTTATAAGCCGAATAATTTAACACATTAAGTTTAAGTAAATTTGATTACAAAGATTTAATGAATAACTGGGTTACACAATGATCATCTGCATGGTATTTCATATTGGCAACCTAGGTTCAAATCATCATGCAGATGTTTTTATAAAGTATTTTATAAATTATTTTTTTGGGCTTAAAACTCTTCAAATTTCTAGTTAAAGACTCAATTTAACAAGATTAATAATAATATAACTCTCCCATTTAGTTTTCCACTAAAGATGGAGGTTACAAGAAGAGGAAAAATATTTTTTAACTACACCTCACCTCAAATCCGAAATTACTCTTATTTTCTCTAAAAAAAATATATTTATGTTAAGTAAAGTTTAAAAGAATAGCAAGGGTGCGAAGGAGAAAGTGCACACTTTGATCAAGGAAAAAGATTTTCAAAAGAATAAGAGAGGAGCATATTTCTAAAAGTTTTGGTACCGTCGGGAAGCAACAACCACCATCCAACATCATACTTTCAAAAGCTTTTAACAAAGGTAGGTAGAGGTGCAAGTGTTTGTTTCGTTTTAAAATTATGATTTTTCGTTAAAAGTTTGAATGAATTGGTGCCTTCGGGTATAGTGTTACGACCCTACTATAGTTTGAATGATCATTCTCCGATTCTATGCGTTATCCTAATTCATAACTCCACATAAATTAGATTTTGCCGGAAATCCTATTACATGCGACGGTATAAATCTATAGTTCGAAAATGTTACTTTGACAACGAAATGCACCAATGATAACTATTGAGTTTCAAACTCATGGATTAATTCCCTTTTACAGGTTGATTGGTTTTCCTTGGGGGCGTGGATGATGGTAGAGGATGATGCAGCATGCTATGGAGAAAGCCGGTGACTTAATAACTTTAAATTTGATTATAAAATGTTCACGTTGTTTCTTAAGAATTTCTATGGACGTCATGCGTGGAACTTTGCTAAGGGTGTTTTTCCTTTCTATGAATAAATTATGTTTGAAAGTAGATATGTGTCACGGAAATTAATTTAAATATCATTGTTTAATACCCTATTTGTTGTCAGCGGAAGTCAATTTTTAGATATGTCTTACCATAAGAAGTTTTCTATAACTTCTACTTTACATTAAAATTTCATGAAGTTTCGAAATCGATAGCTATGCAAACGAATTTATTTTGTCATTTGTCGCTTAAGATAGAAAACAAAACAACAACTTTTTTTTCAAAAACTTTTGCCTAGAATTTGACGTCAATTGTGGATGTATGCATGAGAAATATTCTAAAAACATTTCTAAATTGTTTCTTTTGGTATTAACCTATTTTGTCTTAAAAATAGTAATAAAGTCTTGATATTAAATTTTTAAGTTAACCTTTTATGTTTTCCACTAAATGTATACTTAATTATTTTATCAAGTCTACGGTCTATGGGTAAAGTAAAGTTAATCTAGTGACGTTTTGATCCATGCGGGTCGGGGCATTACACCTGTGTTGATGTCTCCTCACTGATTCTGCCCGACCTTGCGAGATGTAAATTTGTGACTTTCTCCATCCCTAATACAACACGGACACCCTTCTGGACCTTCAAGACTTCACCTGCTCTAGAGAACGTGTGCCCTCTCAAATCCATGATACTCAGCGAGATGATGTTCTTCTTCAAGTCGGGAACATGTGAACCTCACCAAGTGTTCTGATTGTTCCATCCACCAACTTCAATCTGACTCTCACAATACTAGCTACCCGACAAGATTCATTGTTTCCTATGACAATGACACCTTGTGTCACCATTTCATATGATTGAAAAAATTCCCGATTGGGACTCATGGGAAACGCACAAGTTGTATCCAAAATTCACTCCTCGTTAGGCTTGGATTCCACGTTAGAAATAGTCAAAACATCCACTACACCCAAATACTCATCAACTACATTGGTCTATACCGAAAAAACTGATTGCCTTCCATGATTTGCAGTCGAAATACCCTTACCTTGGAACTCTCGCAATCTCTCTTGATGTGTCCATTCTTCTTGCAATAAAAGCAAACCCTATTGTTGAAATCCATGCTTGACTTATCCCTTTGCCGATCACCATGAACCACAAGAGCTTCTTCACCTCTGGACTCAGCTCCAACCAAATGCTTCATCTTCTCCTTTGAGAACAATGCATCATACACGTCTTCAATGGTGAGTGTGTCACGACTATAAAAAATCGTGTCCCTAAACGACGAAAACGAACCAGGCAACGAGCACAATAGGATTAAATCCAAGTCTTTTTCATTATATTTTACCTCTAACGTCTCCAAATTAGTGATGATTTCCTTGAACATGACCAGATTATCTTACAAAGATCTGCCTTCTACCATGCGATGAGTATACAACCTTTGCTTCATATGTAATTTGCTCGTCAGACTTTTGGTCATGCACAATTGCTATAGTTTTAACCACAATATAGTTGTTGTCTTCTCTTTCGAAACATCCTGAAGAATGTTGTTAGATACATGAACATGAATATGGGAAAGTACCTTCCGATCTTTCCATTGTTTCTCCCCAGCTGTCCAAGTTGTGGACATCCTGTTAAATCCCAACAACACATCATCCAAATTCATCCGTGCCAATATAGCTCTCATCTTCACTAGTGATGGCAACGGGGCGGGGCACTTACAAAGATCTACCTTCTACCATGCGATGAGTATACAACCTTTGCTTCAGATGTAATTTGCTCGTCAGACTTTTGGTCATGCACAATTGCTATAGTTTTAACCACAATATAGTTGTTGTCTTCTCTTTCGAAACATCCTGAAGAATGTTGTTAGATACATGAACATGAATCTGGGAAAGTGCCTTCCGATCTTTCCATTGTTTCTCCCCAGTTGTCCAAGTTGTGGACATCCTATTAAATCCCAACAACACATCATCCAAATTCATTCGTGCCAATATAGCTCTCATCTTCACTAGTGATGGCAACGGGGCGGGTTCGGGGCGAGGGCCCCGCCAATCCTCGCCCCGCCTTTGACAGGGCGGGGTGGATTTTTGCCCCGCCCCATTTATTTATTTATTTATTTTTAAACCAAAAATTTCCAATTAAATACAATTCAAAATTTTATAATCCAAAGCAATAATAATATTTAAAATAATTATATCAATATCCAAACCAAACAATGAAAACAAATAATGTCCAAAATTAAATAAACATCGTTCAATTTATTTATTTATTTTTTTTAACTAAACGGGGCAGGGCGGCAATCCCCGCCCCGCCAACCCGTCGGGGCGGGTTTCTTTCGCCCCATTCGGGGCAGGGTGGGGCAGGACGAGTTTTTTTGCCATCTCTAATCTTCACTTGTCGCAATGAAAATCTTCTGCTGCAATCCAATGGCGAAATATCATACTTCATGGAAGCCATTGATAACAAAACACCACAAAAAATTCACAACCTCGGTTCTCATACCATTTTGTTAGGATTCAAGTAGGTGATATGACGCGATATGAAATATTGATTGCACACAAAACAAGAATAAAAGAAAAAGAATATGAGTTATCAGAGGAACAGAGTGTTTTTATTAATACCCAATGGAGAAAAAATTTACAACTTCAGCAATTTCTGCTCTCTCTAAACTGAATAAAAAGTCTACTATTTATAGAAAAAATCAGACCCTAGAAATATCACAAAGATGGAAACAAAATCCAACAATTACGTGGAATAAAGGAAACAATAAAACAAGTGAAATAAAAGGAAATAATATTTTTCCAATAAAACATGCGAGGGAAATAATATTTTCTCAAAATATCCCACCTAATTTGGGTCACAAAATCCAACATCTTTCACCCGAACTCCGTGAAGCTCTTTGGTCAACAACAAGAACTTGTAATTTTCGATGAAGAACACTTCACTCGGGCAGCCACGCTGTTGTCCTAAACCTAAACAACATTGCATCCTAATGTATTTCTTCGAAGCCCTCTAGTCATCGCAACAAATACTCTAGGAACTTTTACCATGTTGTTGGTTTTTGTCCTTGTTGGATTTATCATTTTCAAAGGTTGGCAATTGTATCTTCTACTATCCATATACTATTTACAAAATAATGATGATGTTGATCTCCAAATATAACGAGAATGTGAAGTCTAAAATGTCAATCTTTAATCTTATTTTTTTCCTTCAGATGACCTTCAACCTTGGATGAAATAGGCTTATTATCTTTCTCTGATGTCATACAGACAAAATGCAATCGTTCTAGTAGAATTTCTTGACCAAAGATGGTCCACAGTAAGATTAACTAATAGTTTGCCTACATTGTTTCTCTCTATATTTTGGGCGTTATATTTCTTTCTTATCATTGACATTCTTATAGTGAGTTTGTTATCTATTTTTTCAGCCAAATGATGATACCAGATTTCATGGAAGTGCAGCTGGTCTTGAACTTCTAGCAAGTAGGGTGATGCTTAGGGAAGAACATTGGTATTGGATATGTGTTAATTGTGTGTTTGGATTTTCTATTTTCTTCAATCTCTATTTTTTTACCTCACTAACGTTCTTAGAATGTAAGATATTAGTTTTTTTTTATTTTGTGAGTGTGAAGTGGGTTTATTTTTCCAAAGCCCGTCGTTCCATTTTTCGATCCATTAGTGAAATTTTCCTTGTTTATTTTTTGATTTCGTCAGTGTGAAGTAGGTTTAATTTAAAATTCTTGAATTTTATTGCAGGTCCATGTTGGGGTTCCTATTAGTATCAATTAATCCTTTCGGATATTCGTACTTGAGTTTCGTAATCAGTCTTTCATTATTCTTGTATTTATATTAGTTTGACTATCAAAGTTTGTAGCTTTAGATTGCTCAAATGTTCAGACGTTGAGGTTGAATATTTAAATGGAACATTGTTGAATTCACACATCTAGGCTATTAATTTGTTTCAAGGAACTTCAATTGTTGATTTGATGGGATTGCCAATAATGTGTTTGCATTTATCGTAGATGCAAATATTCATTTGTGTACCATTACAATTGAGACATTATATGCATCAGTGAAGTCCCTCATTTTCGTAGAGCATTTCTTTATTAGTATATTGATTGATCATGCTTTACACTTTTCTAAATACATAACCGAAATGTCACAATTTTTACTTTATTAGTGTAGTGGTTGTTTTTGGGGGTTTGTTATGAAAATATGTTACTGTTTTAAAGTTTTCTGGCTTCGACCTTTGCTATTGGCTAACATAGTTGAGCTTTGGCAACATTTTTTAAATAAATATTGCTAATATCACCTTTTGCAATGTTTATTGAGTGTTACGAAAATTTTTCGCAACGTTTAATGCTCGTTGTTAAAAGTTTGTTCTATAACAACGTTCATTAATGGCTGAGGATACTTAGATATATAGTCTTCCACAACGTTTAATAAACTTTGTGGAAAGTCATCCCATTTCATATTAACAATGTTTAATAAACGTTGTGAAAAGTTGGCATGTCTCATATTAACAATGTTTAATAAACATTGTAAAAGATTTCTCTTTTTTGCAACGTTTATTAAATGTTGCGAAAATCTATACTTTTGGCAACGTTTAACAAACGTTGCAGAAATAGAAACATTTCTCAACATTCATTAAACGTTGTTAATATAGTTTTTTTTGCAACGTTTACTAAACATTGTTAACATTTTTCAATAGGCTAACTATTTGCAACGTGTTTTGAATGCTGTAAAAAGCTTTATTTTTTGCAAAATTATTTGAACGTTTTTAAAATCTGACTTTTTGCAACGTGTTTTGAATGCTGTAAAATGCTTTATTTTTTGCAAAATTATTTGAACGTTGTTAAAATCTGACTTTTGCAACATTGCTTTTTTTAATGTTGCCAAAAGTTTTATGTAAGTATGGCCTCAAATTGTTAGAGCCCAATTAAAAGAGCCCATGAAAATTATGTATTATAAGAAAGGCAAACCCTAAATCTCGTTTTTTCTTCCCATTCGTCGATCTCATGTAATACATCTCTTTCACATCTCACCTTTGAAAGCCCAAGATTGGCTAACCAAGAGGGGGTGAATTGGTTTTTAAAACTTTTTCGTTAATACTACAAGATTTTAGACTAATGATCACACAAATGATTGTGAAACAAACCAAACACAAATAGGCATGTAGATAATTGAAATAAGTTTGCACAAAGTAAAAACGTTAAGTAAAATAGTTAGATAATGCAAACGATATAATATGGAGGTTCGATCCAACGCAATGATCTACGTCTCCCGTTATCAAGCTCTCCGTCATGAGCAAGGTCTTTTTCACTATGTTGATTGACTTGTGGCACAATTCAACCCTTTACAATGCTTCCAGTAACTTACAACCAATGAACACTGATCCTTTTACAATGTTGAGCTTTTCGGGACCTCAACATGACCTACAATTCAAAAATAAATATATAAATGAAAACTCCTATTCTTGATAAATGATAGAATCAAGATTGATAACAACAAGAGAAGAGGCAAACACTTTAATATATGGCAATGAGTCTAGCTCAAAGTGTTTATATGAAAAACTTTTTGATAAACAAAAGATTTTCACAAATTCAATCACTCAAAAGTTTCTCAAGAATTAAATGTTATTGTTCTTCTTAAAGATAGAAAAATAAGGTAGTTGAGATCAATAAAAGCCTCACTTTAACGCTCAAGAATAGTTGAATCAAATGAAGGAATAGTGAGGTTTTTATAGCTTTCAAATGGCCAAAAAATCTGTCTTACCAGGACATCCAGTAAATACTGGACGGTCAAATATCCGTTACTTTTTTTTTTTCAGAAAAATGGAACGTTGGAAAAATGACCGTTGGAGCTAAAATTTGCCGTACCGGACGTCTGGTACTCCAATTTTGGCTTGTAACGTACTTATTTTTAATTTGTTTCAAATGTAGGTATCTGAGGTATGTTCTTAAGATGTTTTTCAAAGTGTTTGTCATATTTAAAAGAATATTACGAATTTTTATGTTTGAAAAACATATTTTTCAAGTAAAACATTTTGTCGTGAGTTTTGGATCGTAAATTCAAACTGAGTTTATCATGTTGCATTGCTAAGTATTAAAATGTTTTACCTTTACATGTAGTCGTAAAATGTCTATGTACTTGGTTCAAATGATTTGTCATGCATTGCTTAATTGGTACTTCGACTTGGTGTCTCGATTTACGTTGATATATCATTTCCACGGGTTTTCCTTATCATTCTTCAATTTGAGTGATCTCATGCAAACTTGGCCTCGAACTTCGTGTCATTAATTTTATTCAAGTGCAATGATCACTATGGACACTTGAAATCAATTTGTTAGTAATAAACATAATTTGTTTGTGATAATCAAAACGAAAAGTCAACCATAGGTTAACAACCTTGACCTCAACCATATTGGTAAAATAATGAGTATGGGAAGAATTACCACTCTCCCAACAATAATTTGAGCAATTATTGCTACATTTGTGGAATTAGAGGAATCGAATGATGGTGGCGAAATGACTAGAGCATCCTAAAGACCAGATGGCTTGTTAGTTAGGGTTGAATGCAAAGGAGAAGACGGGGTAAAAGGTACGGACGGAGCTGTGTGCGAATCTAGTGTTGGAGAGGCGGAGAGAAAATATGTACAAGAGGAGAATCGATGATAGTATGAATTGGAAGAGGAGGTAATGCGGTTGGAGTTAATTCCTTTGGGGTATGGAATGGGGTAATGTGGTAGAGACTCTTCGGTAGGGGTGGTGGCTATTAGGTAAAATCATTTTCTTCCCGACTACGGAACTCATTTATTGCAAAGAGGTTGGCAAATTGAGTTTCTCTTCAATAGCCAATGTCCAACCCAAAATTTTAGTAGTTTTTGTTGACATTTTGGAATACATTTAATGAGTAAGGGGGTGTTATTTCCTTATAAATAGAAAGTTGGGATGAAGGAAGAATACAAGCCATGTAGAGAGAAAATAATTGTGAGTAGATGGATAAAATTATAAAGAGAAAAATTATTGTTTTCTCCTATGTATTTCGTACTTGTTTTCACCAATTATAAGAGAGATTAATTGTTGTTATCTCCATGTATTTAGATAGTGTTGTTGCAATCCTTTAGCTATAGTGAAATTCTTCTATAGTTTGCCCATAGTTTTTTTTACTCCAATTTGTTTGGAGGTTTTTCCACGTAAAATATTGTGTTCATCAGTTTTCTCAATTTCTACTTTAGTTGCAATTGGGTGTCCCATACAATAACGTACTCAGAGCACCAGGTTTATAGTCGATTTTTCGTGCTACAGTCAGATCCAGTTAGTGGAAAGGAGATATCTTCAATAATGGCAACGAAGTATGAAATAGAAAAGTGCAATAGGAATAATTTCTCATTATGGAAAATGAGAATAAAAGCAGTTTTAAGAAAATATAACTGCTTGGCGGTAATTGGAGATAGGCCCGAAGAGATCACTGATGATAGCAAGTGGAACGAGATCGATGGTAATGCAATTGCTAATTTACATCTAGCACTAGCCGATTGAGTATTATCAAGTGTAGTGGAGAAAAAGACATCCGAAGAGATATGGAATACACTGACAAAGTTGTATGAGGCCAAATCGTTACACAACAAAATCTTTTTGAAGAGAAAGCTTTAAGCCCTTCGGATGATGGAGTCAACTACGGTGACCGACCACATCAACACCATCAACACTCTATTTTCATAGCTCACATCAATGGGGCATAACATAGAGACATGTAAACGTGCTGAAATTCTACTTCAGAGTCTACTTGATTTGTATGATCAACTTATCATCAATATAACAAACAACATAGAATTACTCGTCTTCGATGATATTGCAGCTGCAGTTCTTGAAGAAGAAAGTCGATGCAGCAAATAAGATAGACTGGAAGGTTGAAGCTTTAATGATGACGAAAGGAAGATCAACGGAATGTGGCCCCAGTGGGAGTCAAAATTAGGGTAGATCAAAATTCAGGAGTAGGAAAAATGTAAAGTGTTATTACTGTGGCAAAAAATGGCACTTAAAAAGGGATTGCTAGAGTCTCAAGAAGAATGAAGAAGCCAAAGGAAAAGGTCCTGAGACATCAAAAGCTCAAAAATGTGTAGCAAGCACCCCAGATTATGGTAAAATTTTATATAGCGAGGCAACAACACTTGTTGAAGGCAAAAAATAGTTTTCTGATGTCTGGCCTAAGGACTAAGGAGCTATATGGCACATGACACCAAGGAGCGAATGATTCCATCATTATGAACCTATCTCAGGAGGATCTGAAATTATGGGCAATGATCATGCCTTGGAGATCGTCGGTATTGGTACCATCAAATTGAAAATGTATGATGGTACAGTTCGCACTATCAATGAGGTACGACACATGAAAGGCCTGAAAAAAATCTATTTTTGTTGGGACAATTAGATAATAGTGGGTGCAAAATCCATATTCAAGATGGGATCATGAAAATAGTTAAATGCACGCTTGTGGTGATGAAAGCAAAAAAGATAGCTGCAAATTTGTACATGCTTGAAGGAGAAACACAACAAGATGGAGAAGCATCTGTCACATCGACAAGTTCGACAGAAAAATTAACGATGATGTGACATCGTAAACTTGGCCACATGTCAAAATAAGGCTTGAAAATTCTCTCAGAACAAAAGCTTATTCCAAGGCTAAAAAATGTTTCATTACCATTTTGTGAGCATTGTGTTACTAGTAAGCAACACAGATTGAAGTTCAGCAGCTCCACTACTAGAAGTAAAGCTATCTTGGAGTTGGTTCATTCTGATGTTTAGCAAGCACCCGTTTTGTTCCTAGGAGGAGCAAGATACTTTGTATATTTCATTGATGATTACTCTAGGAGATGTTGGGTATATCAAATCAAGAGAAAGACAAACGTATTTCTAGTTTTCAAAATAATTAAAGCATGAGTGGAGCTTGAATCTGGAAAAAAGATCAAGTGTTTAAGGACAGATAATGGAATAGAATATACCGATGATAAATTTGATAATTTTTGTGAACAAGAAGGTATCAAGAGGCAATTCATAGTGGCATACACTCCAAAATAAAATGGAGTAGCAGAGCGGATGAAGATATCCTTGTTAGAACAGACAAGAACGATGTTGAAAACTGTGGGGATAGCCAACTCATTTTAGGTAGAAGCAGTTAAGATCGCATATTATGTGATCAATCGATCACCATCAACCGCGGTTGATCTTAAAACGCAAATGGAGATGTGGACTAGTAATGGACTGGTAAGATAAATGATTATTCTCACTTACATACATTTGGAAGTCTTGTGTACATTATGTATAATGCCCGAGAAACATCAAAGTTGGAATCAAAATCCAGAAAATGTATTTTCTTAGGGTATGCTGATGGAGTTAAGGGGTACCGCTTGTGGGATCCCACTCCCCACAAGGTGATAATCAATGAGGATGTTATATTTGCAGAAGATAAACTGCGAGAAAAAGAAGATAATAGCACTTCAAAAGAGAAACTAGAGACTACTACAGTTCAAGTTGAAGATAGACAAGAATAAAAAGTTCTAGATTCGTTTGAAGCAGCACCAAAGCATAAAAAATAAGAGCAAGCTGAGTTTGCAACTCCACAAGTTCGACGATCAACTCGGAAGAGGAGAGAACTAGCTTGGCACTCAAAGTACATTATGGAGGGAAATGTTTCATAATGTCTACTAATAGAGGATGGAGAGCCGTCAACTTTCAAATGAGACTAGTGGTAAAGGGATATGCTAAAAAAAAAAGTCATCGACTTCAACGAAATATTTCTCATGTGGTTCGACTTACAACTATTCGAGTAGTTCTGACGATGTGTGCTACATTTGACTTACACCTGGAGTAGTTAGATGTGAAAACTTCATTTCTTCATGGAGAACTTGAAGAAGAGATTTATATGCTCCAACCAGAAGGTCTTAAAGAAAAATGAAAAGAGAACTTGGTTTGCAGGTTGAACAAATCTCTATACGGTCTCAAACGAACGCCTAGCTATTGGTATAAGAGATTTGATTCCTTTATCATGAGCCTTGGATACAATAAACTCGGTTCAAATCCTTGTGCTTATTACAAGAGATTTGGTGATGGTAATTTCATTAATCTATTGTTGTATGTTGACGACATGTTGGTAGCAAGCCCCAACAATGATCGTATTAAAAAGTTGAAGGTATAGTTGGCTAGGGAGTTTGAAATATAGGACCTGGGAACAGCAAACAAGATTCTATGGATGCAAATTTATCGAGATAGAAATAATAGGAAGATTTGGCTTTCACAGAAGAACTATTTGAAGAAAATCTTGTGGTGTTTCAATATGCAAGATTGTAAACCAATTTCTATCCCTCTTCCTATTAGTTTCAAGTTAACCTCAAGTATGAGTCCTAGCAACGAAGCAGAGAGAATGAAAATGTCTCCAGTACCGTACACATCAGCAGTGGGTAGCTTAATGTTTGCTATGGTTTACACAAGACTAGACATTGCACAAGCAGTGGAAGCGGTTAGTCAATACATGGAGAAGCATGGTAAAGAGCACTGGAATACAATAAAGAGGATCCTAAGATATGTTAAGAGTACTTCAAATGTTGCATTATGTTATGGAGGATCAGACTTTAATGTCATAGGCTATGTTGATTCAGATTATGCAGGCGATCTTGACAAGAGCAAGTCAACCACTAGTTGTGTGCTTACTCTTGTTGGAGGAGCTGTAAGCTGGGTTTCAAAACTGCAGTCTATCGTGGTAACTTCTATGATAGAGGAAGATTACGTTGCAGCTACACAAGCTAGGAAAGAGACAATATGGTTGCAAATGCTACTAGAGGAGCTTATACACAAACAAGAAAAGATTGTACTATTTTGTGATAGTCAGAGAGCTTTGCACTTAAGTAAAGAATCCAGCATTTCACTCGAAGACAAAGCACATACGAGTTCAGTATCACTTCATTCATGAAAAGGTGGAAGAAGGAAGTGTAGATATGCAGAAGATCTATACTAAAGATAATCTAGCAGATATGTTAACAAAGCCAATAAAAAATAACAAGTTTACTTGGTGTCGATCCTCCATCGGCCTAGCAAAAACGTAAGTAGCATGGAAATGAAAAGTGTAGGAAGGATAGAAGAGGTTACAACAAAAATGACTTTAAGTGGGAAAAATGTTGGGTAAAGTCATTTTCTTCTTGACTAATGAACTTATTTAATTCAAAGAGGTTGGCAAATTGTGTTTCTCTTCTCCAGTCAATGTCCATCCAAAATTTTCAGTAGTTTTTGTTGACATTTTGGAATCAATTTAATGTGTAAGGTGGTGGTATTTCCTTATTAATTGAAGGCTAGGATGAAGAAACAATACAAGCCATGTAGAGAGAAAATAATTGTGAGCAGAGGGATACAATTATAGAGAGAAAAATTATTGGTTTCTCCTAAGTATTACCTATTTGTTTTCTCCTATTACAAGAGAGATTAATTGTTGTTATCTCCTTGTATTTAGATAGTTTCGTAATCCTTTTGCTATAGTGAAACCCTTCTACAGTTTGCCTGTAGTTTTTTTTTTTTTACTTCAGTTTGTTTGCAGGTTTTTCCATGTAAAATATTGTGTTCAACATTTTTCCTCAGTTTTCTCAATTTCTACTTTAGTTTCAATTGGGTGTCCCGTACCATAACGTACTAATAATGGTAAGGGAATGAGAAGAAGTTAGTAGGACAGGACATGGAGAGGCTGGAGGGGAAGAAAGAGGGGAAGTTAGTGGGGATAGTGGAGGAGTAGCCTTTGGGGGTGATGTTGGAGAAGCTAGTAGATCTTTCGATGCAAGTGGAGATGAAGCTGGTGGTTTTGAATTTAACGATGTTGCGGCTTCTGGAGGTTGTTATAGAGTATCGGAGCTTCAGCGATCACACCAAGAGTGTACAGGTCACCCATCTTATTTCCCTTTTTCTACGCAATAACGTGTGATTTTTGTTATTTGCTAGCTATATATAATATTGTGTATTTCATTATTAAATTGTCAAGCAGAAAGTCAAATCTCTTACGATTTTGAAATATTTACAATTATCAGCCTTTGAATATGTTGATGTGTAATGTGTTTAGAAAGTCAAAGAAATATTTCTTTATTTTGTCTAATTCAAGGGCTGTAAAATAGATAAGTGTAGGGTTACTTTTATGAATTGTAATAGGTTAAACTTTCACATTTTATAATGTAAAAAGGTTGTTGTACTATTATTGAAAAAAAATCAGATTTGCACCTCTGTTGTCTTACGTTTTTCTTCTTCCCATACTTTTCCAGCACCCCTATTTTTTCCCCGCATCACTGGTTTATTGTCCAGCTTTCTCCCTTTTTGCTATTGGTACATTTCTGCTATTATTTCCACACATTTTAGGTCCACAAAGCTTATAAACAGCTAACATTATTGGTATCAAAGCATCTCCAGGTCTGGTTTGTTCTCTGCTGCAACAAAAAATCTAAATCAAAGGTTAAAAAAGAGAGTTTTTTCCTGAAAATAAAATGGCAAGCACAAGTGGAAGCTTACAGCATTCCTTTGTTCCAATTTTTTATGGCCAAAACTATGATTTTTGGTGTGTGAAGACGAATACTTCATTCATTGATGTGGATCTATGGGATATGGTGGAGAATGGCTTTAAAGAACCTGAAAATGGGGAAGTCCTAACAGTAGCTAAGAAGAAGGAACTTAAATAAGCAAGGCAAAGGGATGCAAGTGCACTTTCAATGTTGCATAGGGCAATGGCTGATTCAATCTTTCCAAGAATCATGATGGCAAGCAAAGCAAATGAAGCATGGATGATTCTAAAGAAGGAATACCAAGGAGACTTAAAAGTAAGAGCCATTAAACTACCATCTCTTAGAACAGATTTTGAAAATATGAAAATGAAAGACAATGAATGTGTTAAAGAATTTTCGGATAGATTTAATGAGCTTGTGAATCAATTGAAGTCATATGGTGAGGATGTTACAAATACAAAAATGGTGGAAAAAATTTTGATTAGTTTGCCAGAAAAATATGATCATCTTGTGGCGGTGATTGAAGAAACAAAAAATCTAGAGGAGTTAAAAGTTGAGGATGTAACTCCCCGAAAATTTTAGAATAAAAATTTATTTGTTCTATATATTATAATTTTATTATTTTGAAAACGTTGAGGGACTAAAATGATATATGTTTTAACTTCAATTTTGGGCTACATTTTTTTAGATATTGTTAAAGCGACCGAAAGTATATCAATATTAAGCTTATTTTGTAGTTCGCATTAAGTAACATAGAGTGGGCTCGAAAAAATATAAGTTCAGATGAGTTAAGCCCAAGATAGTTCAATTCAAAGAAGCATGATTTATATGTATTATTTTATTTTATGAAATTGTACCTTTTAAGATAATTAGTAAAAAAAATAATATTGTATCATATAAGTACGTTTATCTTTAAATTAAAAAGGGGATTAACCATATGTTTGTTATCCCATTTCAGTTTCAGTATGTGCACGTGTAATTGTATATATATTTTTGCAAGAATATATTATTTATTTAGCTAATCATTTTATCTTAAATTTTGAAAAAAAGATTTATATCAAATTCTATTTCTTCCAACATGTATAGTTACACGTGTATTTAATTTTGAAAAATAATATTGTATTATAAAATTCAAGTGCTATAATTGGTTTAATAAAAAATCATTCTTATCATGTTACATAAACATGATTGTTATCATAGTTATATTATATCAAAAGCTCGTTTCATCAATCAAGGTAATATACTTTTGTGCAAGTAATTCGTTTCCTTATGCTTTTATATTCAGAAATTTATGCATGAATTGCCTGTGGACCTTCGGGTTTTTTTATTAAGAGAGATAAGAGATCTTTCGGGATTTAAGATGACCTAGATAGGTGTTTCGCTTGGTCACCGAAATACTCCATAAGAGAAGACTTGTTTGAAGTTTTTATTTTATTACATATGATTGTATATGGAAACTACACGTATCTTACTGGGTGTTTTTCAAAATACTCTTACCAAATTTTACAGATTAGTTCGGGTCGATTGGATTTGTGGTGGGATGGTGCGGTAGACTACCAAAGGATTTCACCTCACGAGAATACTAAGTTTTACTACTTTTAAATTATTAGTTTGCTTTCTCCAATAACATTATTAATTTATTAGTTGAGAAGGTTTGAATTGTTTTAAAGACATGATTTTATGATTCGAATTTAAATTTATGAATGTTTTGTTTATTTAGAAAAAGATAGAATTTTATAGTTCCGCATTTTAAGTACATGAAAATTATTGTTGGTAATACCTCAAGATGTGTGAAATTTTGTGGCGTTATAGTTTGGTATCACAACAAATGTTTAATTTTCCTGTAGACCCATGCATATTTATTTTTTTAAAAAAAAAATTTGAGATTTGAGAAAATAAACAAAAAACAAATTTTGAACAGTGACCAAACATGAATAGTGACGTTCGTTACTTTTCACATGAACAGTAACCGAGGTGATTGTGCATGTGAACAGTGGGAATTGATGAAATTGTTTTCAAATTTTTTTATGAACAGTAAATTCTTATTAAATTGTTTATTTTTTTATGAAGTATAAAATTTTTGGATAATGATAGTATAGAATTTAAATTATAGTTTAAGTTTCATATGTGATAAATCTTTTTTAGCCCTTGGTGATGTTTTAAAAAAAAAAAAATTAGAAATTTCATGTTTGATTTATTGTTGGAATTTTGTTAATTTCGTAATTGCAAAATTGAATGGCTCTGTCAAAAGGACCTAAATTATCTAGGAAAAGCTTGGGATTTAAGTGGTCAGTTGTAACCCCCTTCCTCATCTGGAAGCTTTTTTTATTGCACGTTATTCAAATTAACGATATGAAATACAATATTTCAAACATTTCAAAGAAAAATCCGTTTTTAGAAACTTCTATTTCGAGAAAATCCTATTTTTGGTTATTACAAAAAAAATGCAATATTTTCATAAATATTAAAAGTTTACGGACAATTTAAATTTTTTACAATCTTAAACATGTAATGAGATGAAGAATCCTTAGTAAGTAGTTCTCACCACTCGATCACTCTCCAATTGATCCAAGGTATGAAAAGAAATGTTATTCCTTTAGCATATTTATGAGTCATCTTGATTTATGTTATGATATATTATGTCAATTATCAAGTATTTAGAACTTTTCAAGTAGTTGAGCTAATTTCGAGAACGAAATTTTTTTAAGGAGGAAAGATCGTAACACCCCGAAAATTTTAGAATAAAAATTTATTTGTTTTATATATTATATTTTTATTATTTTGAAAAGTTCAGGGACTAAAGTGATATATGTTTTAATTTCGATTTTGGGCTACATTTTTTTTAGATATTGTTAAGGGAATAATACATAACTCCTAGTTTTAAAGATCACATCTCATGAATAACAAACTCATTAAAATATTTCAAAAATCAGGTGGTAAATAAATTTATTAAATAATATAATATAATATAATATACATTAATTATTTCTACCCATGCAACCTCACCTACAACATCCTATCATCCCACTACACCACCTTCCCTCCACCTCTCCACCGAAGATGGCTCACTCCGGCAGTCTCTCCGGCGGCCGCTCCGGTGACAATTTTGATGGCCGTTCCGACTACTGCTTTAAATATAAATCTTAATCATTAGAATATTGAGAAATAGATGAATAGTAGCTTTAACTGATTTATTTATATTTTATTAGGGAAATTTAAATTTAAATTTACTGAAATCATTATTAATAATATTTAAGATTATTGAAATTCCAACCTACTTTGTTTAAGCAAATCGACTTTCACTAGTAATGAATGAGTGGCATGACAGGCGATCATGTTACATGGGGGCCAAAAAAGAATGAAATAATAATTACTCGGTTCCAATTATTTTACCGTAACTTATAAACAAGTTTTTGTTCAGACAAGAAAAGAAAAATGAATATGTATATATAAAGTCAAAGCACAAGTTGGGTAGTTGAGCACGTGACATGGGTGCAAGCGAGGGGAAAATGGCCTCCCTCCCATACCACATGCCCTTCACCTTGATTCGTTCTCGAAGTGCCAAATTTGATGTTTGTCACATTAATTCGTGCTCCGATTCCGGTAACTATTTCGATGACCCTTCCGTTGCCGCTTTATTCCAGCAATATTCGGACGATGGATCCACCCACCCCATCCATACCTTTCAAAAAGGTTTCGAAAATAAAAAATATCAAGTCACTGACGTATCTCCATGACTAATTCTGACCAAATTTGTATTTAGTGTGACTGAATGTGTCATACGTGACTAATTGTGATCAAATTTGTATTCAGTGTGACTATCTATAACCAAGTTGTGACACGGTATGTGATCAAGTCACAACTAGTCATAGTTAACACAGAATTGGTCACAATCGGTCACAATTAGCACAGAATTGGTCACAACCAGTCACAATAAACACATATTTGATCACAAATGGTCACAACAAACAAATCCCCTTACACCACGAACAAGCACAACAATCGGCAAGTTATTAATTAGCCTCTATTTAAGCTTCATTCAAAATAGATTTTGGGGAAAATGTACATTGAAATAGTAATTTTTTAGAGAATGTGTGGTTAAAAATAAGAAAAAAAAAATATATTTTTCTAAAATGGAACCCACACATATGCTTATTCTTTCTGTAATATACCAAAAACAACCTTTAAGGTACACAAATCCTTGTTTGAACGCGTCACAATTAGATTAAAAATGGTGAGAGAAAAATCTAAAAAAAGGCTACACACTTTAATGCTACTTTTAAGCAACATTTATTCAATATAACATTCAATAATAATCTAGTATCAATAATAATGGATGAAATCTTTGGCTGCAATTGCAAGTATATTTGTGCAGGATATAACTCCAGGGCACTTGCTCTCCACCAATGATTTGGCCTTTCTTATGCTATCAAATGCCTCCACTGCTAGTTCCTTGTTATCCTTTGCGTCCTTCTTTGATAATTCTTTGCTTCCCATTATTGTTTTTATAAGTACGGCGTCCTTCTCTAATAATTCTTTGCTTTCCATTCTTGTTTTTATAAGTATGGATGCATCACATCCCTTAAGTAAAACAGATTAAACTTGCGAAAACTCGTGCAGGTTAATTAGTGGTTTAAAGTTCAATTAAATGTGGAGTTGGGGGGAATACCTCTACGGAACAGTTATGGAAGAAGAGGCGAATGGTTGCCAGACCAGATATCGACACTTCTTTGAATTTTTTGAAGCAGGAAATTAGGGTTCGTAATTTCCACAGTTTTGAATCTAATTTTTCAAAGAACCAAACCTTACGGCGACTCCAAGAGTGGACCGTAATTTCTACAGTTTCTCTCGTGCATCTAAAAAGTCATATTCCCAATACTTTTTCATGGCTCATGAGTACTATTAATTTTCGTTGAGTCCAGCCCCTACTGTCGTGGAGGAGGAGGTGGCGGCTTGTGGACAATGTAGGATGCGGAAGGCTGAGGAGGACGAATGCATTCGGCATATCTCGTTCTTCCACCGATGCCTGCCTAAGCGGCCCTGTTAGAAAGAAACTTCTTGCCACCTACCACCGGTGCCTGAAGCAGCTGCCGCCGTTCTACGCCGCCATCACCAGAGAGAGAGAGAGAGAGATGTGAATTTAGGGATTTCAAAATCGGGTGTGGGTAGAATGGAGTGGGGTGGGGTGTATATAAATTAATTTTTAGTTTTATAATATTAATTAATAATTCTATTTAACACCTGATTTTTGAATTTTAAAACTTTATCCCCTTATTTTTGAATTGTAATATTGAAAAAAATGGATTTAGGTAATTTTTTCTAATGTTAAAGCGACTGAAAGTATATCAATATTGGACTCATTTTGTAGCTCGCATTAAATAACGTAGAGTGAGCTCGAGAAAATAGAAGTTCAGATGAGTTAAGCCCAAGATATTTCAATTCAAAGAAGCGTGATTTATATGTATTATTTTATTTTATGAAATTGTACCTTTTAAGATAATTAGTCAAAAAATAATATTGTATCATATAAGTACGTTTATCTTTAAATTAAAAAGGGGATTAACCATATGTTTGTTATCCCATTTCAGTTTCAGTCTGTGCACGTGTAATTGTATATATATTTCTGCAAGAATATATTATTTATTTAGCTAATCATGTTATCTTAAATTTTGAAAAAAAAAAGATTTATATCAAATTCTATTTCTTCTGACGTGTGTAGTTACACGTGTATTTAATTTTGAAAAATAGTATTGTATTATAAAATTCAAGTGCTATGATTGGTTTAATAAAAGTTCATTCTTATCAAGTTAGATAAACGTGATTGTTATCACAGTTATATTATGACTTAACTACTATACTTTTCCCTATAAATAGTGTGTCCATGTCTCACAATTCACCACACAAAATTTTAAACAGCAGTTTTTACATAGAAAGTAGCTGTAAATTCTAAATATATTTTTATATCAAAAGTTCGTTTCATCAATCAAGGTAAGATACTTTTGTGCAAGTAGTTCGTTTCTTTATGCTTTTATGTTCAGTAATTTATGCATGAATTGCATGTGGACCTTAGGGTTCTTTATTAAGAGAGATAAGAGATCCTTCGGGATTTAAGATGACCTAGATGGGTGTTTCGCTTGGTCACCGAGAAACTCCATAAAAGAAGACTTGTATAAAGTTTTTATTTTATTGCATATGATTGTATACGGAAACTGCATGTATCTTACTGGGTGTTTTTCAGATTAGTTTGGGTCGATTGGGTCTGTGGTGGGATGGTGCGGCGAACTACCAAAGGATTTCACCTCACAAGAATATTAAGTTTTATTACTTTTAAATTATTAGTTTGCTTTGTCCAATAACATTATTAATTTATTAGTTGAGAAGGTTTGAGTTGTTTTAAAGACATGATTTTATGATTCGAAATTAAATTTATGAATGTTTTGTTTATTTAGAAAAAGATAAAATTTTATAGTTCCGCATTTTAAGTACATGAAAATTATTGTTGGTAACACCTCAAGATGTGTGAAATTTTGGGGGCGTTACAATTGATGGGTTCATTGAAATCATTTGAACAAAGGTTGAATGGATGTTCCAAAAAATTAATGGAGAGTGAATTTCAATCTAAACTAAATGTTTGATCAAATAGCAACTTAAGGCAGTCCCAAAATTATGAAAAGAGGATGGATATGTCAAGTAGAGGTGGAAGAAGTAGTAGGGGAAGATGTAGAATTAATTTTGAAAGGAAATCTAGTGGAGAAGATCAATCACAAAGGTGCAAAATTTGCAAGAGAAGTAGCCATGATGAAAATTATTGTTGGTTTAAAGGGAAACCACAATGTTACAATTGTAAAGGATTCGGACATGTGCAAAATGATTGTAGAGAAAAGAATACTCAACAAGCCAATTGTGTAGCCGAGAAGGCGGATGAATCAAGTTTGTTTTATGCTTCTTTGAATGCACCGGAATCAACAAATGAAGCATGTTTCTCAAGTTCAAATTGCTCAAATGAAACTCAATGGTACTTGGATAGTGGATGCACAAATCACATGACTTCAAATGAAGGAATCTTTATTGATATGGAAGATTCAAACTCAAAAGTGAGATTGGGAAATGGAGATGTAGTAAATGTGAAAGGAAAAGGAAGAATTGAAGTTCAAACAAAGAAGGGCTCTAGACTTATTCGAGATGTCATGCATGTACCGAACTTAGACCAAAATTTGCTAAGTGTTGGGCAGCTTTTAGAGAATAGTTATTCTTTATTTTTCAATGATGGTTATTGCATTATTCGTGATAAAAAAAAGCTGGAAACTCAATCATAGCAAAGGTGAAAATGGAGAATATAAGCTTTCCTCTCAAATTCAAGCATTCAAATGACAAAGCTTTTCGAATGGTGGCTAATGACTCTTGGTTGTGGCACAAACAGCTTGGACACTTGAACTTTCAAGGGCCGAAATTATTGGAGCAGAAAAATATGGTTCATGGGCTTCCAAAAATTGAAGAAAAGCATGAAGTTTGTGAAGGATGTGCACTTAGAAAGCATCACCGTCAACCATTCCCAAAAGGAGTAGCTTGGAGAACAAAGAGACCACTTGAATTGGTGCATACGGATGTTTGTGGACCGATGCATACACCATCTCATTCACAAAATAGGTACTTTATCCTATTTATTGATGATTTTACAAGAATGACATGGGTTTATTTTATGAGACAAAAATCTGAAGTTTTTACAATCTTTAAAAAATTCAATATTTTTGTTGAGAAACAAAGTGGCCATTTTATAAAAGTTTTGAGGAGTGACAATGGTAAAGAATATACTTCAAATGAATTTGACAATTTTTGTGAAGTTGAAGGTGTTGATAGGCAATTGACAGTTGGCTATACACCACAACAAAATGGTGTTTCCGAGAGGAAAAATCAAATGGTGATGGAGATGGCAAAATCAATGTTGCATGAGAAAAAGCTTCCAAAAGCTTTTTGGCCGAAGCTGTTTATAAGGCTATTTACTTGCTAAATCGATGTCCAATGAAGGCGGTATGGAACATGACTCCTATTGAAGCTTGGAATGGGAGAAAACCTTATGTGACACACTTGAAAGTGTTTTGATGTCTTTGCTATGCTCAAGTGCCAAAAGAAAAATGGCGCAAACTTGATGAAGCAAGTGAAAAATGTATCTTCATTGGTTATAGCTCACAATCAAAGGGCTATAAGTTGTACAACTTGAAGAGCAAGAAAGTAATTGTTAGCCATGATGTGTTGTTTGATGAAAATGCTACTTGGAATTGGAAAAAGAAGAAGTTAAAAGAAGCATTCCAGTTTGAATAAATCTACCCCAAAAATCTGCCATTGAAGATGTACAAAATGAAGAAAATAGAGTTCATTCAAGCTCACATTTGTCATCACCAAGCAGCCCCTTGAGTCCCTCAAGCTCAAATTCATCATCATCAAGCACAACTCCAAGAAAAATGCAGGATTTAAATGATGTTCTTGCAAGATGCAACTTTTGTGTGATTGAGCCTGATAACTTTGAAGAAGTAATGAAAGAGAAGTGTTGGAAAAAAGCAATGGAGGAAGAAATAGAAGTTACTGAGAAAAACACCATTTGGGAGCTAGTTGAAAGATCAAGTGAGAAAGATGTCATTGGTGTGAAATGGGTTTATAAGGTGAAATATAATTCCGATGGTTTATCCAAGAGAAACAAAGCAAGATTGGTGGTAAAAGGCTATGCACAATAGCCCAACATTGGTTATGATGAAACTTTTGCTCCGGTTGCTCATCTAGACACTCATTGCTCTTGCAGCCCAAAAGGGTTGGTTGTTGTACCAACTTGATGTCAAGTATGAATGGAGAACTCAAAGAAGAGGTATATGTTGAACAACCTCAAGGCTTCATCATCAAAGGAGAATAAGTCAAAGTGTATAAACTAAAAAAGGCTTTGTATGGGCTCAAACAAGCACCAAGAGCATGGAATAGTCAAATTGATGGTTATTTTCAACGACGTGGATTTTTTACGAGCAAAAGTGAGACAACCTTGTACGTGAAACATCAAGGTAACACCGATATTCTTATTATTGCATTGTATGTTGATGATTTAATGTTTGCGAGAAATAATGCAAAAATGATTGAAGAATTTAAAGTTGAAATAATGAAAAGATACGAAATTATTGATTTGGGTTTGTTTCTTGGTATGGAAGTATATCAAGATGAAAATGGGGTGTTTATTTCTCAAATGAAGTATGTCGAAAAAGTGCTTAAAAAAATTAGAATGTCTGGATGTAAATGTGTGGAAACTCCTTTGGCTTGCAATGAGAAACTGATTAAAGGTGATGGAGAAAAGAAGATTGATGAAACTCTTTATAGAAGCTTGATTGGAAACTTGCTTTATCTCGCTGCAAGAAGACCGGATATCATGTTTTGACGAAAGTTTGCTTTCAAGGTTCATGATTACTCCAGTCATAAACATTTTGGTGTTGGAAAAGGAGTTTTGAGGTATTAAATGGGGACATTAAACTTTGGGATCAGAGTTGAGAAGAATTTGGAAGTGAAGTAGAGGCTTTTGTGATAGTGATTAGGGAAATTGTGTTGATGATATGAAGAGCACACTCTGTAACGACCTAGGTCCCACTTATCGGGCTGTCCCGGCCGAAGATTGACGACGTACTGTCCCCGTTGTACCAAGATGGGTCTTTTCAGCATACTTTGTCCTCATTCGCACGCTCCCTGAGAAAACTTCCCAGGGGGTCACCCATCATGGAATTGTTCCAAGCTAAGCACGCTTAATTATGGAGTTTCTAATGATGGACTTCCGGAAAAGAAGGTGCACTTTGTTGGTATGAGTAGTACCTATCAAATCTTTTGAAGCTTTCCTAGTCTGGGTAATACAATCACCCCTCGTTGGACTCGCGACGTCCTCGTCGCGCTTGATCCATTTTAGGATCCGTTGCCAGGCCTTGAGATTCTAGAGGTGGCTCCCGCCCTATAGAGTAGCACTTTGTCACGCATAGCACTTAGTTCCTGATTTATGGCTGGCAAACGGGCTCTCATACCATTTGTAACGACCCGAGTCCCACTTAACGGGCTATCCCGACCGTAGATCGACGACGTACTGTCCCCACTGTACCAACATGGGTCTTTTCAGCATACTTTGTCCTCGCTCGCACGCTCCCCGAGAAAACTTCCCAGGGAGTCACCCATCATGGAATTGCTCCAAGCTAAGCACGCTTAACTGTGGAGTTTATAATGGTGGACTTCCGGAAAAGAAGGTGCACCTTGTTGGTATGAGTAGTACCTATTAAATCTTTTGAAGCTTTCGTGGTCTTGGTATTACACCTCCGGCTATGCATTTTTCCCTGGCTCGGGAGTGTTTTCGTGGCTATCCAAGAAGCAACAATCTGTTGCTCAATCCTCAACTGAAGCGGAATATATGTTAGCCTCTATTGCACCTTCACAAGCTATATGGCTAAGGAGAATTTTGGAAAATATTGGAGGAAAGCAAAGAGAAGCCACACCATTATTTTGTGACAACAAATCAGCTATAGCAATGGCAAAGAATCCATGTTTTCATAGTAGAACAAGGCACATTGTAATCAAGTATCACTTCATTCGAGATGCAATTGAAGATGGAGAAATTGAACTAAACTATTGCAAGTCCGAAGAACAACTGGTGGATATCTTCACAAAGGCACTTCCGACATCAAAGTTTCAGTAACTAAGAGATGCGCTTGGAGTTCAAGAAAAACATATTAAGGGAGAAAATGTTGATGTGTAATGTGGTTAGAAAGTCAAAGAAATATTTCTTTATTTTGTCTAATTCAAGGGCTGTAAAATAAACAAGTGTGGGGTTGATTTTATGTATTGTAGTAGGTTAAAATTTCATCTTTTATAATGTAAAAAGGCTGCTGTACTATTATTGAAAAAAAAAAATCAGATTTGCACCTATGTTGTCTTACGTTTTTCTTCTTCCTAGACTTTCCCAGCAAGCATGTTTTTCCCCTACATCACTAGTTTACTGTCCAGCTTCTTCCCTTCTTGCTGCTAGTGCATTTTTGCTATTATTTCCCCACATTACAGGTCCACAAAGCTGTATAAACAGCCAACAGAATACAATACCGTACTTTGAAAATATATATTGGCGATAGTTTATTAATGAACATTTGTCCCCTTTGTGGTGGTGTCCGGTGTCATTTGTTAACCGTAACAATACTGTTACCTTTGGGCTTTAAAGAACATTGGATGTGTTGGTTACTGATTTATTGTACAAACCACTAGTGCTTCACCACAGGCTAGGTATTGAGCTCCGTAACCAGCAATATATATTGTTCTGTTTTTGCCGTTCAATATGTAGGCTTTGTTTATCATCATTATTGTACACTCACATTACAGAAGTCTGAAATTCAGAGAGGAGAGCAATTCAACTTGGCCCTGGTTGATAAATTATTTGTAGTACTCCACAAGTGAGACTTGCTAGACCTTGGAATTCTCTCTGTCCTTTGTTTTCCTTGAAGGTTAAAGTTCATCATGCCTTTTAAAAGGGCTAAGTAATAGTCCACTACATTAGCTTCAAGCTCTATTTGTTAGTATTGTTCCTATCATCTACTTAATAACTGCTAAAAGAGTCTTATCTTGTGGCAGATTTTGTTTACTGGGTATAGACAGGCCATTGAAAATGTGACCAATTTCTCAGGAAACAGTCATTTTGTCTTGTTAACTATCTTAGTCCTTCTCTAGTAACTTAAGCATGATTTGATATGATTTGATTTGATTTTCTTTATACACATAGTTTTAATTACTCATTGAGGGAAGCCTTGAAAATCTATAAATACCTACCTTGGCATCCGTCCTTTGAAAATTTAAGTTTGGCTTGTTACAATCGTATTTAAACTTTTTCATTTGTAAAGGTTGAGATCATTTCCCTGTTGGGAAATAGGTAGGAACAAAATTACATCTCCAACAATTTCACCAAACCTCATTTGGACTTCAGAATTAGTCACTCGAGTCCTTTGTTAAAGGGAATATGATGCCTCTGTTATGGGATTTCTTGAAGAATATGTGTGATATGTCTCTTTCCCGAGTAATGGCTTTATCAACTTTGTTATGTAGAAGTATAGTGGTAATGCATTGATTTAATATTGATGTTGTCCATGCTTGAGTTAATGAATAATTTCTCAGGTTTTTCTTTAGAGTACATCATTTAGTGCTGAAAGTTTTGATTGGAATGCATAATGTTTGATGATCGAACTTTTCAAAATCCTACAAAGTTTTGGAAATCCGTTGAACTTCTCAAAATCCTTGATGATTGCATGTCTTTCATAGTTTTACGGCAGTCTTTTTTATTATTCTGTCACTCTGTTATGAGATTTGATATTGTGATAAATTAACTAAGTTACGTGAATTAGTTTTGTATCTTTTGTCTAGATGATTGAGCAACATTGACTTATTGAATTTATCATTTTCCTGATTTCCAAGAAAATGATAAAGTTCAAGAAGAGACGAAGAGTCGTTCTGGTATGATCTGCATTTGTTTTGCCTCGATCTTCCATATAAAATCTGAATATTTATTTGCAGACAGTACTTATCAAGTATGTTAGGATTGATACCACTTGTTATGACACCAATCATCGGATTGAGATGTTGAAGTTATATGGAAAATAATAATGAAATATATGATCAAGCAAAATAATAAAGAAGACAAGTATA
This sequence comes from Fraxinus excelsior, assembly GCA_019097785.1. NCBI lineage: Eukaryota > Viridiplantae > Streptophyta > Magnoliopsida > Lamiales > Oleaceae > Fraxinus > Fraxinus excelsior. The sequence goes on from CM032636.1 coordinate 7,296,311, forward strand.
TGGCAGAGGAATTAAGAGATTTTATTGACTCAAGAATAATGGAGAAAAGAGAAAATTACAATGGATCATATAATTCTAGTAATCTATTTTCTCACACTTATAAATTGTATAGAAGAGCTTAGTATTTATAGAAAATATGTAGGAGATGTCCAAACATTCTTGGTAGAGTTGTTGATGAAATATAATGCCAAAAATTGAGTCTCAAATGAACTGGGAATGAAAAACGCGAAAAGCCCAACCAAAAAAGTCGGCGCCGCGACGCCCACCTCCGGATGCCACGGCGCCAGTCAATATGCCCCAATATATATATATATATATATTAATTTATTTATTTATTTATTTTGCTCAAATTATTTTCTCCATCACAAACTCTTCTTCAAGTCTAATACTAATTTCTAATTCCCAATGAGCATCCAAAATAGAACTTCAACTTGATATCGAGCTCTAATAGCATTCCAAAATGAATTCTTCTTGAATTGCACTTCAATTAGAATTTTTCAATTACTTCAACAAGGAATTGGGGTCAATCCCAAATTCGAACAATCTCCACATTTATACGAATTCCACCAAGTAATGAATTGGCTTCTTTAACAGTAACCAAAAAATTAATTTCTCCAACAAGACACAATACTCCACATGTTCCAATGAATCCAAGCACTACTCTGCAGAATTATCTCAGATCCCAAAAAAATCATAATGATTTTAAATTAACAAAAAATGGGTTGTAACACACCCCAAAGTAGAATCAATACAAAATGTTTTTAGAGAAGGCCCATTGCTAGATTATACACCTTCTACTCCACTTAAAGCATGCTCAACAAAATCAATAGCCACATACCCTTTTTCGTTGGGTCCGTCCCTAGCAACTGAATATAATGTCACCACAGGTGATGGTGACAAAATGGCATTATCCATATCTATTGAACTCCACTGAATAGTATTCTTCAAATTTGACCATATACAAGCTCCTAAAGGTAATGTACCAAACCAAATGTCCACCACGGTGCTAAACTTGTGCTGATTGACGCTTTCAAATTATGCATGTCCCTGCAAGATGTATAATTAAGACATTTTCTATCCCTCCAATACAACCTGGGCACCCTTACAAACTTTCAAGGCTCTACCTCCACCGAAGAACTCATAACCTTTGAATCAAGGATAGACAAAGATATGAGATTCTTCTTCAAATTTGGAACATGTGGAACCTGATCAAGTGTTATAATTGTTCCATCCAAAAGCTTCAATTTAACCTTAACAATTCTAGTAATTCGATAAGGTGTGTTGTTTCCCATAACTATGACAACTTTGGAAACAGTTTTATATGTAGCAAACAAGTCCTTATTAGAACCCATATGAAACACACAAGCTAAATCAAGAATCTTATCCTCTTTTGGTTTAGACTCGACGTCAGAAATAGCCAAGAGATCTCCATCACTTACAAAGTTCTCTGCGAGGTCTACTTCACCTGAAGTATCTGAATATCTACTCGCAACCATCTTTTCTTTATTCTGTAATTTGTAGCAATCCTTCTTTAAGTGTCCCTTCTTCTTGCAGTAGTTACAAATTTGATTACTAGACTTCAACTTCGATCTGTCCCTTCCAAAACCACCATAAGCAACAACACCAGCTCCATCTCTATCCTCAGAAACCAGATGCTTCATCTTCTCTTTTGAAAACAAAGCATCATAAACATCCTTAATGATAAGAGTATCATGAATATATAAAATCATGTCTCTAAATGAAGAAAGCAAAATAGGCAACGAACACATTAGGTTCAAGGCCAAATCTTCTTCATCATACTTAAATTCCAATGTTTCTAAATTAGCGACGATCTCCTTAAATACAACCAGGTAATCTTCCAATTATCCTCCTTCTACCATGCAATGAGAGTATAACTGCTGCTTGAGATGTAATTTGCTTGTAAGACTCTGGGTTATGCATAATTGCTCCAACTTCAACCACAAAGCAGCTACTGACCTCTCCTTCAAAATGTCCTGAAGAATGGAATTTGATAAATGAAGATGAATGTGAGAAACAACATTTTTATCCTTCCGTAATTTCTCCTCCGCGGTCAAAGTTGTTGGCATCCTATCAATACCAAGCAACGTATCATCCAAATCCAGATGTATAAGTACAGCACGCATCTTAACCTACCATAGCGAAATTCTAATGATCCGATCCAAAAGAAACTTCGAATCAAATCAAATCCTATGCTCTTGCAGAATTGCTGAATCTGGGTTTTGATGCCACAAATTATTTCAATTTCACGCACTACAAAAAATCTTTAATTATGTTGTTTAATTTGTGTATTTTACTATATAAATATAAAAATGTCTTAAAATATTTTAAAAGCCATATGACAACGTTTGTTAAACGTTACGAAAAGTAAGGATAAAAGAAAAGACAATGTTTAAAAAGTGATGCGAAAGCTAACACAAAAGTAAAGACAACGTTCAAAAAATGTGGCCAAAAAGTAATGACAACATTGAAACAATGTTGCGAAAACTTGGAAACAAAGTAAAGACAACATTCGCAAAACATTGCAAATAAATTTTCTTCAACATTGAAAAAATGTTGCAAAAAATAGTTTTGACAACATTCGAAAAATGTTACAAATAACTTTTTCACAATGTTTAAAAAATATTGTAAAAAGGTTAGTGACAACATTTAATGAATGTTGCGAAAATAGTTTTGACAACATTCGAGAAACGTTGCAAATAACTTTTTCGCAACGTTTTATGAACGTTGCAAAGAACAAATGGTAATGTTCAGATCTGGCTTTTTGCAATGGTGTATAAAATTTGTTGTATCTTTGTACCATACAACAACATCGAACCCCGCAACATCAGTGAAAATGTTGCAAATGGTCTTTTGCAACATTTTTTGACCATTGCACAAGGCAATTTTTGGTGTAGTGTTGTCTGTAGCCTTCGTCTTACAAAACTCTCTAAAACGTGTGAACCTAATCTCTCTTTGGACACGACCTTTAATTTTAAATTTAAGTGTCAATCTTGATAGTTAAACTGTTGTTCTCGACAGTTGGTCCTAGTAATTCTCAATAGTTTAGTAACTCTTCACGACAGTTTTGTCATATTCTACCAATGATGATTGTTTTAAGTAAGAATATGTAGTTTACATTTGTTGGGTGTTATGAGTGGACATATATACATATTCATTTGTACTCACATAATCACAAACCTTTTTACATCTCCATTTCCTGAAATTAGCTCTTCTGCCCTTATAAACATCTATAGTTATTTTATTGAGAAGATCATGTTAACTAGCAACATGATGTAGGAGTATCCGAGTTAGATGATGCCAAGTTGTCAATAGCACATTGATGGCGCTGAGTTACCATGAGTTGGCTAATCAGTGCAAAAGTGGCAAGTAAATCTTTTCCTAATTGGGGCAGTTTTGGACACGTTTTGGTATTTTGACCATAACTTTGGCTATGGTTATCAAAATCGCACGTATAACCCCAATTCAGAAGCACTTTTCGGCGCACACATCGTGGTCACCTAGCTTTGCTCGGTGCGCATTGTTTTTCCTTTCGAATCCCCAATTTTAGAGATTTTTCCTTTTTTTGGTAATATTTCGTATGCCGTTTTGAGGTGATTATGAACTCGATTTAAGCCAAATTCTTGGGAGATTACTTATTTTATTACGTATTTTCTTTTGCTATGATTATTGAAATTTTGCTATTTTTGATAAAATTCTAATAATTACGATTTTAGCTATATAATCTGGCTTGTATGCTATTTTCACACACTGAATGGAATAATAAAGAATTTTCTTATTTTTTTGGCATTTCTCTTGTGTTCTTCCCTGTGAATTATCTATTGAAACCAACATGCATAATAATCACTATTCTGCACGGTGCCACAAGTTGCTATGACTTGTAGGTATGGTTCTCCATACATGCATATGATTCTTATTTATGTGTAGATGTAGAATGTATAAACCTATTTTAATTGACTGTTTACTATACGAGTTTTCGCCGGCATGACACAAGGTGTAACACTCGAAAATTCTTGAAATTCGAAGCGTTACAAGAAAAAAAAAATCTTCTTAGTAGAGGCTCTTTAATGTTAACCAAAAAAAATTGTAAATAAGAAAAAATCGGATTTTGAAATATATAAAAATAATGGAAAATATTTTTCCATATAGACTTAGACAATGATGGTGAAATTTGATATATATATATATATATATATATATATATATATATATATGTTTGGCCTAACAAACGTTGACTAAAATTTATAAAATCTCAACAGAGACTATAACACTCATATATGTAAAACATATAGAAAATTGGGGTCTCGACAATAATTCTTGAAACATGAAAATATTTTAAGGAAATTCAAAAGATTAGTACTAGAAGACTCATAAATGTTTCAAACCCAAATGATTTCACTCTAAAACATGCTCCTTAACTCAAGTTATACCATTTTTAAGTAGTAGGATAGAATCGGAAAATTCAATTCAACAATAATTAAACTTCATGCATAGTCAATCCAACATTTCTAAATTACAGTTGACATGCAATGTAAATAAAAACTAGACAAAATAGACAATTAAACATTTTAAAAGTGTCATCTAAGTGTTCATAAGAGATTTAGATAGCTGAAAATTTTACTAGAAAGTTAAATAGCATTAAAAATCGCCGAGCACTTGCCACTATGTTAAACCACTACCATACCTTGAATTAACCTCTAAATTTAGTATGAGTACCACAAGTAATGCTCAGTAGGAAATACTTAAGAAAAATATAGTTTTTAGTATGCAAACTTTGGTTATTTGTGTCACCGTCAATTGCAAAGCGAACCGGTGATCAGTCAGTCCTTTTACTCTTAGGTTTTGAGAACCACTTTCAAGTGTCAAAATTCATCTCTTCATATCTTATTTGAACCACCAAAATGGTGCTTCCATTTTCTCATGAGTAACACAATAGCACATTTAATGCAAATCAAAAACCAATATTTTTTTTAGTTCACTTAGCAAAGTGTCGAAAACAGCCTCCCTTAAACGCTTGGATCCAATTTGTAATAAAATATATCGTACTCTTAGCCTCTCCAAAAAAAATCAGATTTAAAGTGCCTTAAGTCTATGTGAAAAGGGCAAAATAATTTTATGTGTAGGTATAGTAGTTTGGAAGAGAAAAAATGGCTTTAGGGGCTATAGTAGGTTATTGTTTTTCAAATACAAAATGAAAAAGGCTATTGGCAATTAACCAAAATGGGAGTAAAAACAAATGGTAAGTAGAATATTAATTATGTGTATAAATGGTGGATTTATGAGACGTGCAAATTAACTTTTTAAATGAAATGGCAGTTTTTTTTTTCTTTTAATAATTAACATAATGGGTGTTAAATGATTGGGGTGGTTATGGCAATTTAAATGAAATCTCTATGGAGAAAAAGAAAAGTCGGATTGAGGGGTGAGAAGGAATCAAAATACGTGACTGAATTTTGGATTGTTGGGCACTATGAAATAAGTTATCTAATCTTAATTTTATGGATTTAACTTAGGAGGTAATTAAAAAAATAAGAAATTTGCAGTTTTAAATTAGAATTCGACATCTTACGGCAATTTTTAGACAAGTGAGTGCATCATTACTATCGTGACCAAAACTTTAATTTGAACTCTTAGGAAGTGTCGTAGCGACATAGTAATATAACTCGAATTATTTTCAAGTTGTACAAGAAAAATTCTTTTAAAACAAAACACAATTTTTTTTCTCGGTCGCTACAACCCTCTCTCTTAAAATAATTTCGCTCTCGAAATTTAACTTGTTTAAGGAGATCGGGATACTTGGCTAAAACGTCTTCTTCTCTTTCCTAAGTAGCCTAATCCTCACCATGTTTACCCCACTGGACTTTGACTAATGGAACATTTCGATTTTCGAGAACATGGTCATTTCTCTTTAGAATCACTGCATGAGCTTCTTCATACCACTCTAGACATCCAGTGATCAAACATTCACCACATGGTTAGGATCTGAGATACACATTCACCAAATGTGAAATACGACCTGCACTACTAATAGTTCGGGTGGTAATGCTAAACGATATGTCACATTCCTAATTTTTTTCAAGAATCTCAAAGGGACCAATAAATCTAGGACTCAATTTTCCTTTATTTCAAAATCGTGGTATTCTCTTAATCGGCACCACTTTGAGAAATATTTTATCTCCAACCTCAAAAGTCAATTCTTCTCTCCTTTTGTCAGCATGGCACTTCTGACGATCTGGGGCAGTCTTAATTCTTAATCCAATTTTATATATAGCCTCTATAGTCTTCTCGACCAATTCTGGACCCAAAACTCTCATTTCACCAAATTCATCCTAGTATAATAGTGAACGACATCGTCAACCATTCAAATGCTCATACGGTGCCATGCCAATAGTAAATTTTAACTCTTGCAAATTCAATCTAACATTCAACAACGTATTGGTGTTTTGATGTCAAATGTTCAATTTTGTACCAAAAACATTGTGTAATGATATCAGCTAATACATTATCATGATTATGAACTCAAATAGGTAATTGACATTAGGATATAATATGTTGCATTGGCTGATTTATTTTCTTGTATGTCTTTTGTTCTATTAATTGTTTTTAATATAATTGGGTTCTCATGATCAAGTAAGCTTGTATTACATTGTAATGTGAATTTCATAGTTATCAAGTTTGTTGTAACCTGACACTTCATGTCTTTAATTGAACTGTTTCGTTTGTTACAATGAAAGTCTCGATAGTTATGAATTCTCCACATGTGACTACTTTTCGACAGATCGATTATGTGACCATCAATTGTTGCATGACCTATCGTTCCTAGCAGTTCTTTTAGTTATTCTCGACATATGACTTAATATCGACAAATGAGTAGAGTCATCTGTCGATATGAATTGTCGTTCTCGACAGTTCACAGTAGTATTTCTTAACATTTGACATATTCTTGATAGATCAATTTGACAGTCATTTGTCCAATGTTCGGTTTATCCGAACATTACACATGTGTTTGTTTGCATTCTTACAATTGTGTTTCTCATTACATGTATAACTTATTATGATCTGACATTTTTTGCTTCTTGTTGTACATTGCAGATGAATTTTGAATTCATGGTTCCCAAAAATGCACGTTTGTACACCCACATTTCTCAAATGAGCAATTTCAAGTACTTGAAAACTGTATTGGAGAATTATGACGATCGAAAGCGGGAAGATTTTGGCAACTCATACCTTGTTCCTGGTCGAGGTACCTAACATACAATTCTTGGTCCAATTAATCCAACAACTAGTGTTTAGATCCATTCGAACGGATAAGACAGATGAATTATGGTTCAATGTACAAGGACACCTGACAAGGTTTGGACAAGAAGAGTACACAGTCGTGACGGGATTAAAATGTGGGCTCGCACCGAAAGGCGATGAGTTTACTAAAGTCATGGAAAAATAAGACTCAAGGACAAATACTTCAAATTCATGGATAAAATTTTATGTGCCCAATTGAAAAAGGCTTTTCTTCGATCGTCAACTCACTGAGCTGATCGATACAAGCTGGGCATTGCTTTAATTGTCAATAGAGTATTCAAGGCTCTAGATAATGATGTGGGTATCGATATCTATACATTGTCAATCGTCGACAACCTGGACATATTTTTTTTACTACCATTGGGGTAAAGTGGGGGTACAATCATCTATTGAGAGGATTTAGGGATAGTTGGGCAAAGAAATTTCATGAGGCTAAGGCAAATAAAGAGAAAGAGATCAGTTATATAATTCACGAATTTCTCATTGCCCTGCATGTATGAATAATTATTTTTATAAATGTACTCATTATTCTTCCAATACAAATATGTTATCATGTGCACATAAACTCTTGTAACAATGGTATTCTTTCCAACAGATATGGGCATTTGAGGTAGTTCTTCAAATTGGTGAAAGGTTTGGTGAGAGGCTTCATAATCGATCACTAAGGCTTCATAGCTGGACGTGTACAAAACAACCGTAGCAACGTACATATGATACATTCTTCAAGAATGAAGAGATACTTGATCATGTCTAATCTAGTCAACCTTTCAAATTGGAAACTGTATAGAATACATTCCCATGGATACTCATGTATGTTCTTACAGTTACATGTGTATGCAACGCTGCATCCCACTAATGAAGAGCATGATAAACAACATATCTCTACTCTCATGCCTTTTGAAGATACACTCATGCCTGAATTGGATGACATTGCCATGCATATTATCTTTCCACAGTTTTATGCCGTGCAAGTGGGCAATGAAGAAAATGATGGATTGTCTACAGAGAAAGCTGATGAAGAAGAGACCTTCATATCTACACACATGACCCCATATGGTTCTACCACCCCTATAGATGCAGCAAATGTATGTGAGCCTAGATTTACTAAAAATGTATAGCAATGTATGTATGTTAATTCTTTAAAAGTTCAGCTTAATAAACATTATCAATCATTTCATTAGTACCCAAACTAAGAATCGATGACATGTTTGTTAATATTGTAATTGTTGTTTTCAACTAGATGGAGGTGGCATCGACCCGACGGTATGTGCATGACTAACTGAAGGGTCTATTTCCTAGTGAGAAGTAGGATGTGAATGGTATGTATGTGAAGTATAAGAAATTCAAAATTTTAAAGACTCTGATCTTATTCTCTAGTATACAAACTAGAAATTGATAACATGTTCATCAATATTACAAATGTTGTTTTCAAATAGATGGAGTAGGCATGGAGCCCAAAGAGTCATGCCCGGAGAACGAGGAAGTTCCCTCGGGTTGTGACATAATGGAGGGGGATGCTAAGTTTTGTATTAGAGAAGTTAGACTAAGTTGAATTTTGATTATATACTACAAGTATGTTAAGTTGAAAACTAATGTTTAATGTCTTATCATGATTTAAATGCGGATGGTACAATAAAGTTGGATGATGTCACGGAGGACACTACTCTACCCACTTCTAATCCCATGGTCCAACCTGAAGTTAAGTTCCCAAAGTTCACGATATTATTTTAAGTATTCGAGCAGCTATTTAGATGTTGGTAGGCTATGTTATGTTATTATTTAGCATTTTGGATAAGTCATTCGGCCCATACTACTTTTTCCATAGGCGATGTCACTGACATATCGGTGGCGGCCATCATACTTATCAAAGCCAATGATGTAGTTAACACGAAGAGGCTATAATCAACACGCATTTGTTTTCCTGCATCATCTACCAGGACTCTATACACTAAGGGAAGCAGAAAAAGAGTCAAGAATTAGTATCCAAGAAGTTTGAAAATACTATGATAAGCACTACTTGATGGTTGTATATATCTGTGCATACTTATCTCCTAGAATTGTCGTTTCCTTTTTTTTTTTTTTTGTGCAACTTTTGGATGTAGGGTGGATGTTGTTATCTTTGTGATATGTGAACTTTTGAATTTATCATACCTCTTTACGTCTGTCATTTATTTTGTATGCGATATTTATGATAATCATCGTCTATAATTATTTATTGGACTTTTGTCATGGATTCATATGGTGACGTCTGTTCCGAATGTTTGCAACCAACTGTCGAGAATGACATGAACTTTTTGTCGAGACTAACAGTTTTACTTTTGGGATGCGATGAAATATTTTGTATGTGACCTTAAACACGACTAATTTCTACAAACGGTAATGAAATGTTAATTATAATATAACTTCTGAACGTATAACGTCAGTATTGTAACATGTAAAAAACAAATGTAGACAAGTTAGGAACGGAAACATTTTGTTGAACTGTCCGAACGTGATGAAGTAATCTGTATATGTGTTGTAAAGTTATTGCTACACCACTGATGTTTGCAAATGATAATACAACTTAAAAATGTACAATGCCATCATTAGGTCATGAAACATAAAACTTCAACCAGTTTCAGACATCAAGCCTATTACGTGAGTGGTGTTACAACTTTTCCATAGTGAGTACACTTCCTGATTCGTAGGGCATACTCATATTTGGATCACTTGGGTCGTGTAGATAGTCTACCTGGAAGGTGATGTACAATAGGTGGGAAAATAGAAATAGATCTAATTTCGTTCGGAACAACCCAGTCAACTTCCCATGAAACAAGATATATTGCTTCGCTATAGGTATCCCTCCAGTAATCCATCGTGTAATAAAGAGAGCATAGATCGTACAATGACTTATCTCTCAAGCAAGCAGCATGAGTTGTATGAACACATGGCATACGATTTAGTTGAAACTCACGACAAGTGCACATATTTTCCAAAAAGTCTAACATGTCCATGCTAGTCGATATACCAACCTGTGTTCTTTCAAGGCATGAGCTCGAAGCCCAAAACCAACTTCGAATGTTGTCCATAACTCGTTCTACATCCTCAATGACAATAAGGTACTACATTTGGTTTGCATTTGTTTGATGTTCATAAAACCACTTTTAAATAATACTCTGAATGTGTCTGACCAAGCATGTGATCGGTAACGAATGGGCATGTCTCAACATTGAGTTCAAAGATTCTGTATTGTTGTTTGTCATAATGTTATATTGTAGTTCGATGAATAGTGTTCATAACCAATATGAAAAACATGTTCACTTCAAGTAACCCGTAAGTTCTTGTACTTCCATACGAATATGTCCCATATGTCGTTTGAACTCTTCAATGTGATAAGTTGTAGCAATTCGTTTGAATAGAAAAAATTGAACTTGTGTTGTTGTATCGCTAGATTAAATTCTTTTCCATATGCTACATCCGACAACCATGGTGAGGCAAAGAAAATAATTGATTAATGACTTTTTCAAATCTATTTTTCCTGTCCAAAACAAATACTAGCTCATCTAAGTCACTTATAAGATCTTTCAACTTCCACAGAAACCACATTTACGATTTATTAGTTTTGACATCTACAATCCCCCATATTAAGGGAAATATTTGTTTGTTGACATCTTGGGCAATTGCCAATAGAAGTGTACAGATCTTTAAAGTGACTGCCGTCAACATAAATAATAGACCTCAAGTAGTGCATATAACCATGAATGCTTGCACCAAATGCTAGGAAACATGTAATGAAACTTGTTATGGGAATCAACTTCTATGTTGGTTACTATCCTCGCGTTACTCTCTCATAGGAGTGATAGTATGAAAATAATTTTTGAAAACTATCCTTCGGTCTACCATGTAGCATGTGTAAAACAACCAGACATGCTTTGCTGTAACTGATTTTGACACCAAACTCATGTTCCATGTCACGTGTAGTAGCAGTAGGATCATACAATCGATTTGGATTATCCAATCTTCCCAATATGTGTTTGGTAATTATAGAACTTGTGGCATGTCAATGTGTGCTACGACGAAAATCTACGAAACGGGTGTGCACATCGATAAATTTATGGATCATGAAGATTGCAGTCTGCTTCACTGTCGAAGCACGTAATATCTATTTGCAATTATCGTCCATGCATACAACGATTAGCTTTTCGATGGTTGACCTGCTCACTAGAAATTGGAACTTATCGCGCAAGACAGGTACATGAATTTTTTAGTACAACTCTTTCTTACTCAAGAATATTTACCTTTTCGATTGGACGTATTCATACTTGGAATGTGATGTTATTTGCTACCTTTTCGATCAGACGTATTCACACTTTGAGTACAACTCTTTCTTTCTCAAGAATATTTACCTTTGCTCAAGAATATTTACCATTCGACTATACGTAAATTTCTAGAATGTGATGTTATTTGCTCATCACCATCAACAATATTAGTAGCATCTGTACCACGTAGCGGGTTATCTAACTTCTCAACTATTGGTAAAGACCCAATGTCAAAAATTAATGTGTTTGGTTCATTATCATTTGACATAATATGTAGTTGATTGACCTCATCAAGTTGTATGTTTCGTGAACATTCGTCGCGATAAACGAAGGATTTTGAAAATTTGTATCACTCTCCATGTCAACAATTGGAGGTTAGATTTCCAAAATAGTAACGCATATAACAGCTTCCTTATGAACTGATATCAACTTCTCGTATTTCGGACGGAGGTATATTCATGTTCGGGACTTTAAGCTTCAATTCAATTAGAGTAGGGATCAAGAATACTAAGTTTGTCCTTCTACCGTAATACAAGCCAGTTATGGTGATACTTGTCGAAACTACAATGGAAGTGCTTTTTTCTCCTCTCCACTTTTATTTGTCGTCCGTATGAACAAACTTTCCCCCATGCGATACAATGAATTTCAAATGATTACTAATATCTAAAAAGTTAATATTACAATGGTAAGAATTTTGCACAATCAATATGTCGACATTTAATAGCATGAAAGTGGCACATTCGAATATTAAATCCATACAAAAGCTAAAGGTCAAACCACCAGTTGAAATGTCTATCTCGACAGTTTCCTAGTGTCGAATTCGATAGTTGAAATTTCTATCATAAGAGTTTCGAAATGTCAAGTTCGAAGGTTGAAATATCTAGCTCGATGGTTTTCTAAGCCCCCGTTTGGCCCCCAGTTTTTTCCATTACATTACATTAATTTTTTCTCTCTTCATTTCAACCACACATTCATCAAATAAAATAATATTGCACACAAATCTAAAACTTTTCATTAGTTTTCTACCACACATTCTTCCATCAATCACTATTTCAAAAAATTTCAACACCCCAAAATGGGGGCCAAACAGGGGCTAAATGTCGAATTCGACACTGAACTGTTGGAACTGACATGAAGCATATATGTGCATGATTGGAACAAATTATTCATCACATTAAGTATGTTCATCAATATTGTACTACTGAATGACAGAATCTTCTCCCCAAATAATTTTAACAGTAAATCATTAAAGAGACAATCCTTCAAATATTTATTGGGTTTGATTGAATAAATTATTCAAAACAATAATTGTGATAATCAATTTTCAACTATAATATGACAACATCCTCCCAACAAATAACTCAATGCTTCATTAAATATGGAACCATTCACAACATTTTGTAGATGATATTGGTATCTTTACTCTAAAAGATTTGAAAAACCAAACAAATCAATGAATAATAATTTTAAAAAATTCATAAGAATATAACAATGTTGCATTTAACATTTCAAAAGTAGTAAGTTATAAAATAAAAATATAAGCAATTTGTAATATGCTAACCTCTCAAAATGGATGTTGAATTCAATAGTAATGTCTTCTTGATGATGTAATGGAAAAGATTGTTATAATATTAGGGATTGTTAATGTTAGAAGAAAATAGTTTATGCTCACCTTCTAAAATCTTTTTTCATTTTTTTATTAACAAAATTCATATTACCCAATATAATATACATATATCCAATGTTTATAGTACAAAAATTAAACTATTACATCATAACATTAATGGCATTCAAGTCAAGCATTAGATGCTCCTAAAAAATGTCACTAAGGGTAAATTGGACATTTCACACCAAAAAACGACATTTTTTATCACCACTAGTAAAAAGGACAAATTTTGTTGTACTTTTCAAATTTAGTGACATTTATGAAAAATTCTTTATTTTATATATTCAGACATGTACGGATAAAAATCAGAGAAATAGAGAATTGATATATTTTAGTTATTACGGGAATAAAGTTAAAACAAATGTAAAAGAAAGTTCTTATTTGGAAATTAAAGTGAGATTAGGGTTCACGTTCATGCATATTCATATTCAAGGCTATCACATCAATATTACGCCCCTGTTTGTCTACCATTATTCCAAACAATTGTTTGCTACAATAAGATTTTCCACCACACATTTACCCAATAAAATATTCTACACACAAACACATAAAGTCACTTTACTTTCTAGCCACACATTTCCAAAAAATACTATTTATTACTCTATTCTTCTCCCAATAATGGGAGACAAACACACTTGTATACATTTAGCAAACTTTAGCAACTTTTTCTACTTTTTTGAACAACTAATATATGATTTTAACAAATTGATTATGACAGTTAAATTACTTTCATTAACTTGTTTGGCAGGAGTTTGAAGGGACCTCCAAAGGAGAAGTTATGAAAAATCGAATCATACCAATTGGTAAACCCAAAGATCATCTTACGGAAATTCTCTTTGGCCCCCAATACGCATCATCGAAACTATATTAAATATCAACTCTGCCCTCGTGAGGTAAGGACCAATGGTAATAAAATATAAAAAAATCAAAAATCAAAAGGAGTTGAGGTGTACTGAAAGATTCCGATTTTTTAGTTTTTATCAAACATGAAGATAAAAACAGTACACTACCATATTTTTCAAGTTAAGTTTCCTTTAACTTAGCAAACTAAATGCCTGAAATAAAAATAAATAAATTTAAAATTTAACAACTAATTTACAACAAAGGAAAATGTGAGTGCTTGAAATGAAGCATTTATTTATATACATTGAGTGACCAACAAGTGTTTTCAATCCATTATGGTAGAATGTGGTGTTAGCAAAATTGTCGATGAGGCCAACCTTAATTTATTTGGATGATCTTTCAAAGATGAGCTTATATTCCAATGAAAGGTATGGATTTGTAAAGTGTGCTTACATCCTTACATCATAGCCGACGAAGATAAAACCTTAAAAGTACCAACGTTGGCTAATTGAAAATTCCAAAGCGACAATAGTGAAAGAGATGATTTCAAAGCCTCATGCACTTTGTCAGTGTCTATTGGATATAACTTGGAATGACAAAGGACATCGTCCACGCTCCATCAGGGATTTTATCATCACATCCCTGCCCCAATCCCCGCTTAAGGCAGGGTGGGGCAAGTTAGGGAGAGGTGGGGCAATCTCCCACCTTGTTTATTACCCCATTTATTTATTATTTATAATTTTAATTTTAGTTTTATTTTTAGTTTTATTTAGATTCTAGGGAAATTTAAAAATTGGGCTTGGGCGATCAGTAAAGTTGGGCTGAAGGTGATTTTAAACTATTTTTGAATGGGAACAATACATATACCAGCTATATATGAAACATTATTTCAATTCTACAGAATATACTTTCAAAATTCACAAATTCGGTTGCAACTAATTAAAAAATGTAAAATATATTATATATAGTAATTTCATTAATTTGGTATGAATTAATACAGTCCCTGAAATCATGGAATCCGTTACCATTTGAAAAATAAGATTCTCGTCAAAACAGATCTTCCTCAATCCTCATCTCTATAACCGGCCAAAAATTCATAAACAATTTCATTGTTCTCTGCAATTTGATATTACCTGGAGCTAGGAGGTCACTACTGCTTCTTGTTCAGAGGATCGGAGGTCACAAATTTCTCACCCGAGAGCCTGCTATCGGAGACGACCGAAATCGTAAACCTGCTTTTGAAAATTGTTGGTGGAAGGCAGGTCACAAAATTACGTGAAATCAGGGCGCGATAATCTCTGTTCAACTGTAAGTGTTCCACTACTATTATCAATTTACGTTGCATTGATTTTGATGTCTACCATTTTCCCATTTTCTCTTCGTTCATTTCCACTATTTGTGACCGATAAGTAAATTGTGACCGAACTTCACGATTCACGCCATCTTTACGAAATGCGAACCAGTAAATTTTTGTGACTGAAATTTACCCATGTCAGTTTAATATGAAACACTGGGCGTAGTGTGTATTTGTGACCAATTGTTCGTTTTTACTGAGAATTAGAAATGTGGCTGAAATCCACCATTGTGACCATCATTTCGCGAAATAGTGGAAATGACGTGACAATTGGTGAGATGATGTGTAACATTATAACCTTAATCTAACTATGTTGTGACCTTATTGTGATTTTTACACTGACATTTCTTGTGCATAAATACAGAATGGCTTACGTGCATGTCTACTTGATGTATAGAGAATAGTCATCGTTGGTGTTGCTCGATCGTAATTGCTGTTATGGGAAGCTTCTAGACACGGTGGTGACAGAATTCAATTTGGATCCTACTAAGACGACGGTTACAATGAAATATCAATTGAAGAATGATTCGCCTCCAGTCAGAATAAGAAATGACGGCAACATTTTGTTGTACATTACCCTCAAAGGTATGGTTCGTGATCCTTCCAAATATCCCATAAATATTGAGGTCACAGATTCAGAATTCGGACATCACTGTCTCAATTTTCCATCGGTCCAGTCAGTTTCGGATAATGTACAATCTAGAGAAGAGATAATTTTCACTACAGGAAATAGCAATAGATATATGTGAAGCAACAATGGAACCATTAGGTCACAGTAATGAACATGAGATTACAATTGTATCAAATCCTGATACGAGAAATGTGGAAGAGAGCAGATCTGTTTAAGATTAGAAAGATCAGTGTTGGACACACATGTACTTCAAACATAGTATTAGGCTCTCACATGCAGGTCACAACGTCCGTAATTTCCTCCTTCATCAAGTATAAGTACACATCGTCACGTACTATATACACTCCGAATGATATATGAAATGACATCTAACATACCTACAGAATTTATTTGAACTATGTTAAAGGTTGGAGATCCCGTGAGAAGACTTTGAAAATGATCAAGGGTGATCCTAAAGAGTCGTACCGATAGCTACCAAGCTACTTTTACATGCTTGAACGGATGAATCCGGGAACGGTCACAGCATTTGAGGTTGATAGTCACAATAGATTCTTGTACTACTTCATGGCGCTTGGTGCATCAATTAGAGAGTGGTTACATTGTATACATGTCATTGTTGTTGATGGCACATACCTGATTAGACACTATGGTGGTACACTATTCACAGCATGTACCCAAGATGCGAATAACAGCATATTCTTACTCGCAGTTGGGATTGGAGATAATGAAAATGATAAATCGTGGACCTGATTTTTCAAAAAGTTGAGGTCTGTATATGGAACAAGAGAAGGTCTATACTTTGTATCGGATCATCACAACAGTATCAGAAATGCAATTGAACGTGTTTATCCAGGAACTTATCATGGGATTTGCGCATACCATCTTCTACAAAACCTGAAATCATATTATAGAAAATCTGGTCACAACATAACGCAAGCATTCAATGCAGCTGTGCATGCATGAACATTTACATAGTACGAGTACAATATACAACAGTTAGACAAGATCAACTTGAAGATTAGGGGTTACTTGGTACGCTATTACTTTCCCTCACTAAATATTATCGTAACTTTGTATATCGCATTTCTGATATCAGTTTCGCATTCTGTAGAATGAGGTTGGACCAGAGAGGTGGTCACGATACCATATGCAGACAAACCGATACTCCACTATGACGTCAAATATAGTGGAATCGGTCAATGCGGTTACAAAAGCAGCAAAGAATTATCCTATCGTAGCTTTGTTAGAGTCATTGCGAGAAACAGTACAATCTTAGTGCTGTAAGAATAGAGATCTTTCAAATAGCACATTCACGAAGTTGTCAGTGAAATATGAGAAATTAATTAGAGACATGAGTACCGAGTTAAAGTGCATGAGGGTAATTGTAGTATATGCCATATTATTCCATATATGTGACTTGATATTGAACTTAACTGGTCTATTTGTGACCTCACATGATGTACTATCTCTGTGCAGGTTTCTCCTGCCAACTAAGCAATATTTTCGGTTTCGAGCGAGAACTCCACATTTGTTGTCAACATAGAAAAACGTATATGTACATGTAGGATGCTCTAAGTGATCAGATAACGTGTCCACACACTTTGGCAATGATAGCGACTACGAAGGTAGATTTGTACGAATATTGTTCGTACTTTTACACACGAGAGGCATACATGAATGCATACAAGGAATCTGTATACCCATTCAATAATCGAAATGAATGGACTTTGACTAAAGAAATTGAAAGCATAGTCATATTACCACCCGACTAGAAGAGGAGTTCGGGGAGGCCAGCAGAAAAGAAGAAAAGATCGTTTGGTAAGAGGAAGCAAACCTTGAAATATAGACGGTGCCAAGGATGAGGTCACAATAGGAGGACATGCACCAACCTGATTCCATTAAGTCAAGATTGTGACTTTGGAAAATGATAATGACCTAAAAATATTTTTTTTTCATTCGATTTGTAATAATGGCTTGTTTCATTTGTGACTTTTATTAAATTAATTTAATTTCATTTTGTGACTCTTGCATCTCTGAGTGCATGGTATAAGTTATATATGTGACCAGAAGTGTAAACCTGTGACCTGTGCCCTGAGATAGTGAAACAACTTTTATAACATCATTTTGTGACTCTTGCATCTCTGAGTGCATGGTATAAGTTATATATGTGACCAGAAGTATAAATATGTGACCTGTGACCTGAGATAGTGAAACAACTTTTTATGTCCAGTGCATCTATGAATGCACTATATATGTGATCTATGAATGCAGACAGCACGAAAAAATACATGGCAAGAGTATTTGTGACTTGGTAATTGTAACATGTGACTTGTAACCTGTGACTTGAGATTTGTAAAAAAGTAATTGTCCTGTGCATCTCTGAGTGCGCGGTATGTATGACCTATACATATAGACAGCATTGCACGGAAACATTTCATAGTAGTGGATTTTGAAACCTGTCGAAGTATATGATAAAAAATATGATAATAATGACTTGTTCGTGTCATAACCAACAATTTTACATTGTATACTAGTGAATTTGAATCTAGTATGTAAAACAAAATGGACAAAATGTGAAATGCATATATGTTATATTGACAATAAATGACTAGAAATATCTATGAATTACAATGTTTCTGACATTCAAAAGCATAAAACATCCACTAGTAACTAAGACGGATATTGTACTATCACTATACGTCGATGCTCTCTCCTTTTGGCTTCACTAGCTTTCTGGTCTTCTTTGTCTCCTTGTGTTTGAAGAGTAATGTAGCAATGTCCAACCTAACACGGATAGCATCAAACGTCATCGGCATGGACTTCATATCGTTATGCAGTATGTATTCCGCATACTTAATGACAAAGATTCCGCAGTCATGTCTGAAAACCACAAAAAGGGTAATATAGCACCATTAGGAATGAAAGTGTAATAACATATAGCTACCGGTGACCTGCACATGTATGTCTGTGACCTGATTATAGTGATGTGTGACCTGAACATAGAGATGGGTGACCCATGCATTTAATTCTGTGACCTGTGACTTGTGCATGTATACTAATTCTGTGACCTATGTGATATGTGGTCTACCCACACACCTATAAGTGTAATAGTGTGTTTGTAAAAAGATAAATAAGTCACAAGTATACATATTATGTTGATGCAGAATCTTATCAGCAACCATGACTGTCATCCTCATTGGATCATTAGCGCTATCATCAGATGTCCTTTTCCATATGCCCAACCCCATCAACAACTGGGGGATGACTCTTACAAATGGTTCAATCCCAGCATGGACCATCTTCTCCCAGTACGTCTTGTAGCTGGAATGGAACACATATAGTGTATGCTTTCATATGTCCAGGCAACCAAGCATCTAATGAGCACAATTCATGGGTAGGAGTGACAGAAGAACGTAGTCAACTTCTGGCCAAGGATAAGAAAGTTCTAACTTGTGAATTTTGGTAACGTCAATGATATACGAATCTATCATAATCACGTTCGGGTCCTTCATGTACTTCGGGAAGATGTTTTTTATCTTCGCCTAGAACAATGAGTCGGTTATGGTAGCATTCACTTTGGCACGCGGACTTTTTGTCACGTATTGCCGTAGATAATAGAAACACACGTCCATGTGCTGATAGAAAAATAAACACTAATCAGTAATGACACACCTCTGACCTGTACATGTATGTCTGTGACCTCAGCCTAAGAGTAGGTAGTATGTGACTTGTGAATAGTAATATATGGACCCTGACCATATAAAATCATATGAACACAACATCATATGTTAAAGCTTGTTGTCAAATCATAAATGAAACATATCGTGCTGCTAAGAGAAGAGTCTAGGCATAGAAGCTCGTACCACCATGATTTGGAACCTACCGTCAACGACCCAATTACGAAGGGAGGACGAATGACATCACCTTCGTCATTAAGTTTTTTCTTGATAGTAGAAAATAATCAAGATTTCACTCGAATAACGTAGTTCGTACATTAGTTCATAATCATGTATCATATAAATTGGACCCTTACGTACTTGTTTCTTAGTTTGTAGCCTTTGTTGAACTAGTTATTGAATGCAACAACGTCAACCTCATCCGCAGGCTTGTCATGATTTTGAAAAACAAGAATAGTGTCCAGATTCTTAGTTTGTTTTCCTGCACCAGTGATGTATGGGGATTGCAGTACTCTTGTAGGCCTTGGAGCCCTCTTAACGGGCAATCCAGATGACGGTGTGGAAGGGAGAGATACATGTACGTGCACAACATCATTAGTGTGACTTGTGGAGTTAGACCTATGACCTGTGACTTGTCCACTGATTGTTGTGACTTTGTGAATTACAGCAACGGTGTTGTAACACGTGACTTGTCAATGGAGGGAGTGACAGAGATGGTTTAAGAGACTTTAATATTGTAATGATAAACAAATGTAAGTACCGGGTCCTGAAATTTTTTTTCCTTGTTCATCAAGTTGTCCTTTTCATGACCTTCGGTCTGTTCCGCCACACCGACACTATCATCACCGACATGCTTTTGCACTGGTATTGGAGTTGATGATATCCCCAAATCAAATGAAGGGGTCGGAGGGATGTACAGGTATTCAATTGCATCGGTATGATCCGCCTTACCCTTGCCTTTGCGGTCCATCGGTGGCTCATTGCTTGGGTCCTGAATGGAACAAAAATGTAATTATGAACACAAATATGTGATCTTGTGACCTTTGGAAAGAGATATGTGGCCATGTGACTTGTGCATTGCAAAATCGTTTTTAAATGCTTACTTTCTGTGGCTGATCGGTAAGCCCAGCACTTTGCCCATCATTCCTGTTATTCATTTTTTCTAAAATTGCATCCATTGTGCTTTCTATCAAAACACTCACCGAATTTGACAAGAAAGTCATGTTGGCCCTTATGTCCACCATGTCACACTTAATCTCACCTTGCATACAGATAATCTGATTAAATTTACTATTTCTGACCACGCTCAATGACATGAGCTGTGACTTGACTTTAGTAAGCTGCTTCGTTAATTCACTATTCTTCAACTAGATGTTAGTAACTTTCCCACTCAAATTCTTCAAATGGTCAATCACATGTGTTTGGACAGTACCAAAATGAGTTAATGGACTTTTGCACTGACATATGATTCCTAACATGCGACAAATGCTTTGTGACTTGTATAAAGTAAATATGAAACAACTTACGTCAGATTGTGGTCCAGCATGTGCACTTGTGACCATCGGCTCCTTCGGGGTATGAAAATCACTTCTTTCTGGCTCCGTAGGGTAATTTCTATATGTTGCTTGCGGTTCACCTGGTGTATGAAAGTCTCCCGTCTGTGGTTCTGTCGGATAATTTACATGTGATGTCTGTCATTCACTTGGGGATGAAGTAAGATGATGTCCTCTGCCTTTTTGGGGGAGTATCAACGAAATCATCATCATCGTCATGGAAATCGCTAGAATGACCCTTTCTTCCATCTGTGATCATTAGCAACCATGTTCCACTTGTACCTGTATGGCTTGCATCCTTGAAGTGTCTGTCTCCAGGTAGTTGCGATTGCTCTGGTTTGGTGTACAGAACACCACTCATATATGGAGCTTCCATCTCCAAATCAGATGATACAATATACCGAATTTCAAGCTGTGACAACACCACAAAAATGGAACCCTTGTTAGAGAGCAAATATGTGCATTTACTGTGGCAGGAGATTGCAGAGAAAAAATGACATCGGTCTGAGAATGCAAATATCTGATTTAGTGTTCTATGTACAAAATTATGTGACCTTGTGACTTATTCACACAGGCCTATAACCTATGGTAATACATCTGTGACCTTGTGACCTGTGAGAAAAGAAAAAAAAATTGTGGATGCAAATATGTGCATGACTGTGCCCTGTGATTGTAGTGAGAAATTGACTGTGTTTTGTTTTCTAAGTAGATAAATATGTGACATTGTGACTCGTGTATGGGAACTACATGATCTTGTGACCTGTATATAGGAATATGTGACAATTTAACCTGTTCATTGCAAAACTGTGTTTAAATACTTACATCAGGGTGGGAGAAAACATCTTCATCAAATTTCACAGCCGACGGCTGCTTGTTTGACATCCAGTTCATAATGCGTGGAAAATCGTTCCTCATTCGATTCGTCAGAGGTCCATTAAGTCTGGGAATTAACTCGTATATCCAAACTTGAAATGCAACCAAAAACCCCTTTCAGTCTATAATGTGGATTCCTGTGACCTAAACCCTCCTTCAGAGATTTTATAGACATCTCAAACAATTCTTTACGCCAAGGGAACATTTTCAATAACTCAAAATCTTCTACTAGCACAAACAAGTAGTCGTCAACCACCTTCTTATATGATGTGGAGAAGAGGTATAAAGTAATCAAATACAAAATCACAAGCCTCACAACATCATGATCATCAATGTCTGACACGCTCAAGAATACGTCCCTAACTTCTTCATTTGTAACCAACTTCAATTCCCCAAAGTATGCCCCCTTGATCCTAGATGGAATATTGTCAATCTCCTTCCTAATGTCAACACCATTATATCTAAGACCCGTCACTAAACAAAATTCACACAATGAAAATCTCAAAAATCTATTCGTGACCTTGAACCACATCTCATTAGGATTCGGCTACTTCATGATAAGTGCATTTTTGTGCACTTATTCGAGGCCATTTTACTAAGTTTTTGTATCGTTTTATTATGGGATTGTACTTCACTTAGGCTATTTGTTATCATATTTCAGTTTTGGACCTGATTCTAAGCAATTGGGAAAGAAAGAAGGATAAGTCGGCAAATTGATGGAAGTTTGGGGACCAACAAGCATTTGGGTAAATGTTGGAACACTAAAATTGAAGCAATTTGATGTGGGGGACTAAAATGGAAGAAAGAATGAAGAAAATGGCCGAAAAAATGAGAGTTGGGAATTTGGCCTGGGCAATTGCCCAGCTATAATGGTTAGGCACTCGCCCAACCATTAAAATGGGTAATAGAACCTAAAGCAATGGCCTGGGCGAGTGCCCCAATTCCCCAGGCCAATTCTAGGAAAAAAATATGGTTTCCTAATTTGACTCAAACTCCTATGGAAACAAATCTTATGGGGGGTATTTTAAAACCCTAGGGCTGTCAAAAAAAGGGAGAAAGACATTACAAGAAGAAAAGAACCCGAAAATACATCAAGAAGGAGGATTTGGGGCAAGAATCTCAAGAAGAACTAGAAGAATTCTCAGATTTTCAAGAAAGTTGTGATTTTGGTGATGTCTTCTTTCACTTTAATTTTGTGTTTTCTTACTGTCTCCATGTTAGGCTAGATCTATTGGTGCTAGGAGATCGATGAACTTTGCTATGTAACCTTGGATTTTAGTTTTACAATTATTGACAATTAAACTATGTTTTGAGATTTGAATGACTTTTATTCATTTATTTGTTTCCACAATTATTATGCATGTGATTGTGTGAGTGTTGTGGTCTATTTCATGCATTCGAGAGAAGGAGAATAGACTTGACGAGGTATTAATCATCGTAAGATCTGATAGGGGATAGAGATATACCTCTATACTTTGCGTAAATCTTTAAGTGATCATAAAAATACATGCATTCTTGTGAATTTACATTCGTCATAGAGATATAGTTGGGTGGTTTACATGAATAGGTCTAGCAATTCTCGAGAGATATTGTTGGATATGTTAAGATCATTGATTTTTCAAACTGTCAAGCATGTTGTCGATATTGTAGAACTAGCTTCCAAGGTGAACATTGCGTGGGGATTCGTGATCCTAGTACTCGTGTTTTTATTCATAAGAAAAATTCAAGTTGCATTCAAACATTCATCTTACATTTGAGATTTTAATTGCATTTAGTTAATTGGTAAAATTTAGTTGAGTTGCATAGTTTAGTTTAGTTACAAATCCCCACAATCATTTTAATCTCTATAGATTTAGTTAAGGTTTCAATAACTAGAATCAAATTAATTCAATCTCTATGGGAACGATATCCGAAATTCTCAATTCCACTTTAATACTTGTTAACGAACCGTACACTTGCGGTGATTTAAAACGAACAAATTATTTCGTGAACCTTCACTTCCCTGATAAAAAAGTAGTGCATTAGTTGGGGTTGCAGAACAATTTCATTGCATTCTATGAAGAAA
The DNA here is from genome assembly GCA_019097785.1 of Fraxinus excelsior. Classification (NCBI taxonomy): domain Eukaryota; kingdom Viridiplantae; phylum Streptophyta; class Magnoliopsida; order Lamiales; family Oleaceae; genus Fraxinus; species Fraxinus excelsior. The sequence continues at coordinate 7,320,588 of CM032636.1, forward strand.
GAGAAACATGTGTTCGACAAGATATCTCTTTGTTGCTCATCGAATTTAGACGTGAAATTTGACGGCACATTTTTCGCAACATTTGTGGTGATTTTCCCCGAAAACCATTGATCTTCGGGTATTATGCACTTCCATTCCTGCATCGTAATATATGAATCATGAACACTCTGTAAAACCATGAGATAAAAGACAAAATTCCACATTTACACATTTAAGTCACAAATGGTTCAAATAACTATGACCCAAATGTTACCGTTGTATTCAAATAGAAGAATGAGTTCACAATTGAAATTCCAACACCGTTATTGCACCACAAATGAACTTACATTCTTCGATTTCGACGTAGATTTTCTGGGAATTTCTTTTTCCCTTTCAGATTCAATGCAGTCGATTTTTTAGGGATTTTTGTACGATCTCCCTTTGACGGAATCGACATTCTCTTCTTTCCTTGTGCGTTATCGTTGCGTCTCCGGCTCCGAGTTGTGTCTTTCGGTCACAACTCCTTGTTTTCGCCATTGGTGTCACAGAGTTCTTCTTTGCACTCCCTTTGCTCGCACCGACGTATCCTTTACCACCACCGTAATTTCGCCTGCCAAATGATATAGGGATTCTTTCAATAATCAATTAGGGATTTTAGGTTTGAGGTACGGTAGGGAAGATTATAGGAGATTTTGTGATTTTCTTTTCCTAAATGAGGTGATGTTTGGGGATTAGGCGATTATTAGAGATAACTTTACATATTTAAACCGCCCCATCTCTCCAATTGTACGTAAATGGCGGAAGTGGTTGGTTTAATTAAAATTAAATTTAATTATAACATAAATCTGATTTATGAAATTATAAAATTGATTTTGTAAAAATAAAAACAGTAAGTTATAAACAGGTCAGGGTGTAATTTCCTCCTTTTGAATACGTCCCAGTCCCCATCCCAAAAATTGACATCCCCTAGATGTAGCAAGCAATTTGTTAGTGAATCCATAAAAACAATTCTACTTTTTAAGCGAACATTCTTCAAAAAAAAAATATAAATTTCACTTTTGCTTTAATTTTTTAAGTTATTATGTGGTTTATGATATATGACGGTAAATCATACAAGTAATAACAATGTGCGTGAATCAATTAGAATTAAACTTCTTTATCTGTTTGTGTAAATAATTTTAGATTGCAGAATCCATCAAGTGCAAAGTAAAGCAACAATGAAATAAGATAAGGACATCCAATTTAGAGTGGCAAAATCTCTCAAAAAAGAAAATTCACAAGCTTTCAAACATTATGGTAAAACAAAAACCCAACAAACTCGATACCCCCACTCAATCGGGTAGTCGGGTCGGGGATGGGGAGGGTAACTTCGTGTCGGGGCAGGTACTGGTACCCGGCTTGCCCCGTTTAATTTTATTTATTTATTTAGAACTCAATACTTTAAATGGAAAATTTCACAAAATTTCTTTAGTTCTAATAAAAAATGACAACTAAGATTATTTAAAAAAAATTATGACAAATAATAAAAGCATTAGTTTATCAAATATATTTGAATAATTTAACTTTTAAAAATAAATTAAAAAATATATAATTGTCCCACTTTAATGAATGGTGGCAATAAAATGAATAATCGAAAACTTTAAAAAAAAATAAACGGGTAGTAAAAGCCCCGCCTCACCCCCCAATTAATTTTTTTTAGACTTCAATACTTTAATGAAAATTTTCACGAAGTTTCATTAGTTCTAATAGAAAAATGCAACTAACATTATCTAAAAAGTATGACAAGTAATAAAAGGCTTAGTTTACCAAATATATTTGAATAATTTAACTTCTAAAAAAACTAGAAAAAATGTAATTGTGTCACTTTAATGATTATGGGCAAAAAAATGAATTATCAATAACTTTAAAAAAAATTTAAATGGGTAGTAAACGGGACAACCGCCGCCCTGCCCCGCCTTGCCTTAAATTGGTAACGGGACGGGTATGGCGTGGAAAATTACCCGGCGGGGCGGGGGAGGTTGCCCCAACCCCGACCCACCCCATTTTCCATCGCTACTGAACTTAAGGTTAGTTTCAAAAAGTTTTTGATAAAAAGTTTAGCAAATTTTGGTAAATGTTGATAAAATATGTGGTTAAAATTAGATAAAAAGTTATAATGCAAGCACTTGAAGAAAAAATAAAAGGAAAAATCCCCCAGGAAACTTAAAATCTCAATCCAAAAATTGCAATTACTAAATAATTAACCTAATTAAAACGGATTCCTCCCTAATTGTTTTTCTCTACTAGAGATGACAAAAAAAAATTGACAAATCCGATATCCGTAGAGCCTCGTCATGAACGTAGCGAGGATTACCCACTTAATTGGATATTTGGATCGAGGACGGAGAGGGTAACTTCGTCTCAGGTGGGTACGCGTAACAAGTACCATTGCCCCACCCCAAATCATAAAAGTCTTAGTTTACCAAATATATTCAAATAATTTAACTTTTAAAAATAAATTAAAAATTGTACTATTGTCTCACTTTAATGAATGAGGACAATAAAATGAATTATCAAAAATTAAACGGATAATAAACGGGCAAGGGTCCCACCTTAAACGGGTAACGGGATTATAAATTACAGGGGGCGGGGGAGGTCGCCATGACCTCGACCCACCAGATTGCCAATTCATATTCTCTACTACTTTATGGAATGGAATCGAGACTTCCATCTGAACCTTCATTCATTCTTGGAATGCAATCAAATCGCTGGGTCATTATAAGCCACCAGTTTTTTCTTCCTTCAATTCAAATTTTATTATTATTATTATTAATTCATCGTGGCCACACATGCATGTCCTTGAAGCAAGTGTTCTACTGAAAAGCACAATTCAGCTTTCGAACTATTATATGATCTTTTAGACAAAAATTAGTAGTGTTAAAAGACAATGTTTGGAATCTAGAAATCAAAAAGTCCAATATTGATTTCTTTAAAAATATTGAAAATTTGAATTCCGAGTCTTAGAAGATTTTGTTAATTGTAAATTGAGTTCCACATATCCTTAGGGCATGCTTTGGAATTTTTTTCACCAATTTTGACCGCCTTTGAATGACACCATTTATGAGAGATTGTGACCAATTTTATCCTTTATAAATAATCATTTTTAATTAATCCATATATTTTGTTCAAAACTAACTTGTAAATAAAAAAATAATCAATAAAAAAAAATAATTATAACAAAAACTTAATTTATTACTAAAAAAAAATATTATTTATAAGTAAAAACTTATTTATATGATAAAAATTCACCTTTATGTAAAACATTCCCTATAAAGTAAAAATACTACTAATAAGATAAAATTTCACTTATAAAATATAATGAGTAATTTATAAGTAAAAAAAAAAGTTCACTTCTATGTAAAAATAATTAATTAAAAATACAAAATTGACTTGTAACTATAAAATTTACTTATAAGTAAAAATTAAAAATTATAAGTAAATATTTAACTTTTAAGTTAAAATTAATTTATAAGCAAAAGTTACTTATAAGTAAAATATTACTTATTATAAGAAATTAAAAATTAAAAATTTCATTGAAGGATATATATGTAATATTATTCTTTTAAAAAAATTCAAAATTATTGGATAATAAACTCTCTAGCATGGATTGGACAATTTCAAAAATCTCTACAAAAAAATCACTCAAAATCGAACCCCTCATAAATGTCCAAATCAATACTTTAAAGAAACTCCATAACGATTTTGGATCTGTAAACATTTAGAGTAATTTTTTTTTGGATTTGTTGTAGTTATTTTCGCAAGAGTTACTATTAAAGTATTATGAATCCTTATCCAATCGATTGGAAAAAGATGCCATCTAAAAGGTTATTCCTAGCAATATCAACCGATTTATTTATTTATTTATTTATTTTATTTATTTATTTATTTATTTATTTATTTGTGTGTGTCAAGATCGTTACATTTTATATTAATCAAGTAATAAAAGGATTAGAATTTGACAAAATCTTATAAAAGGCAAAGAGATAACAGAATGAACTTGTAAAATTGAAAAAAAAGAAAAATTAATTAATTCTTGTCGAATAGTTCGCATTTTTACTTTTTGTACTGCAAGGCAACCAAACACATGACAAAACATTGGATTCTAATTGAAATTAGGAATTCAGGACATAAAATTTGACTTGACTTGTGAAATTAAGAAACTATAAATTCGAACAAATTAAGGTAGCTATAGCTACTACTACAAACTCCACTTCGAATCTTGCTATAAGTACATGAAATTTATACAAAATTGGTACAGGAAAAAAGAATCTTGCATCATTCCGTTATCGCTAAGGGTCCGTTTGATTGTAAGAATGAAATTTGGGTAGAAAGAAAATAAATTCTAGAGAATCGAATTGCATAGAACTTGTTTTATTGAACATTGTCAATTAATTATGTTTAATTGATATAATTTTTCACATGAAAAGTATTAAAATTTTGGATCTTTTGACTTTGTTTTCCATGAAAATTGTTCATTAAAAGGATAAAATTTGTTACAATTGTGGATAAAATTTGTTACAATTGCCCAAAAAAATTGCCTAGAGAACCAAAAACCACCAAATCCATGAGAAAACAAATTCCTCTAAAAGTAAGAAAAGATGTGCAAAAAATGGAAAAACAAATTCATGGAAAATTTAGTCAATCAAACATGCAAAAAGGAGGAAAATAGAAAATAATTTCCAACTTCCATGAAAAATTATTCCTATCAAACACGGCCCAAATATCCATTTGGAAAGAATTTATAAATGATTTAATTTATAAATAAATAGAAATGAATTTTAAAGTGAATATTACTTGTAAGTCCAATAAAATTTACTATTAAAAATGAAATGTGAATATCTATAAATAATTAGTAAATTTTGCAAAACAAATATTATAAGGGTCCGTTTGATTGCAGGGTGAAAAATGGGTGAAAAGAAAATATTTTACAGGGAAAATATTTTTCTATAAATTATTTTACTGAGAATTGTAATTAATTGTGTTTGAATGGTATAATTTTTCGTGGAAAATGTTGAAAGTTTATAGTCTGTTTGACTTCGTTTTTTATGAAAATTGTCCATTAAAGTGATAATATTTTCTACTATTAGGTCTAGAATTTGTTCCAATTATCAAAAATAAAAAATAAAAAAATAATTATACCGAAAACCATTCATTTGGCTTTGTTTTGCATGAAAATTGTCAATAAAAGTTTTTTTTACCATTGTGTCTAGAATTTCTTCCAATTGTAAAAAAAAACCTAGAAAATATTTTCTCACCAAAACATCAAGAATTTATTTTTCTCAAAAATGTGAAAATTTTAGAAAGTTGGAAAATATTTTCCCAGGAAAATTTCGCCAATCAAACACTACAAAAGTTGGAAAATCGATGGAAAATCCGACATATCAAACAGAGCCTAAGATTTATCCACTTTCCTTGAAGGGATGTATGTGAAACAAAAAATAGAATCAGAATATTCGAATCAGAATTAGAATTATTACGCTGGCCTGATGAGGCTCCAGATTATCACACGCGTGGCAGACAGCTAGCCACTGAACGAGCCCACACTCCACATCATCCCCTACTTGATCTTGGTGAAGTATTGGTTTGCAAAAGTGCCATGTACATGCTAACATCCTTCATCTAGACAAGGTGCCACGTCTACTATAAGAAAAGATTTAGAAATAATTGGCCTCTTCTCCAATGGAATCATCTCCCACATTTTGAGGATAAAATTTGCTCAAAAGACCACCTCTTTGAAGAAAAGAGACGTTTACCCACTATGAGTTTTAGCAACAAATAGGCGAATTCGAGGGCAAGGGAGCTCTCTAAAGAAGAGGGTCGTTGAACATATATCAGGCATAACCGACCTCACCACCACAATTGAGATGGAAGAGTCGTGGCACGCCTCACCATAGAGGTGGCAAAAATGGCTACCAACATGAGAAGTATCACAACACAAATGCATGAGATGACCTACTGTGAAAAGATCACAGATAGAGAAGACATCTTCACCCTTAAGGGAGGCCTTAACATGAATACATTATCCTAGAGGAATGTTCGAAACAAGAACCCCACCGCGTATGAGGAATTAGTAAAGATGACAAGGGTCAAAATTATTAATGAGGAGCTAATTTATCACGACAATAGGGTATCCTAAGGACTTCCACTTCCATCGAGAAAAATGAGAAGAGGTCCACTTCTCACTCAGTCAATCAGCAATGGACTCAAGTTGAACATGTGATTACTCCTACTTCAGGCCAAGCCTTATCTGCGACCGCTTTAAATGTCCTACCGACCTTAGCTTATGAAGAGGTTGGACCTAGTAGCCCACTGATCCAAGGGCTATCCAAAGGAGGCCAGCTTACCAAAAGGAGCAGATGAAGAGACAATGGACCTTAGAATAGGCTCAATGTCGAATGAGACCTTATTGCACTTTTAATCGATTCTATGGCCACAATATCAGTGAAAGAATCCATCCCACCTAGGCAAGTTCAACGGCCTAGGTGAGAAAAGGAGAGGAGACCACTTAGAGAACTTTTACTTCATCATAAAAGGGACAAAGATAGAGAAAGACCTAGAAATGGGCAAAAGTAGAGGAAGGATCTCGTAGCTGATGTGGATAATGCACCTATTTGAGAAATAGATACAATCATTAGAGGCCCACTTATGAGAGGTAAGCTCGGAATGTTCAAAGAAACTACGCTAGAGAAACAAATGACCTCTTATGACTAGCTACATTTTCAATGACAACCCCCATGAGACTGGGAATATGCCACGCATTACCTTCACTCAGGAAGATACGACAGGTTGACACTACCCCTACTGTGATGCCTTAATGGTAAAAGCCATAATAGCTCGCAATGGCTGAAGTAAATGTTGGTGGATAAAAAGAGTTCAATCAACAACTTATTTGTTCCCACCTATGACAAAATGCTAGTGAATCATTAGCTAATCCCCATGACCTCCCTACTTCAAGTAACTCGCCACTTTATGGAGTTTCTTGTAGTGGACAACAAGTCAGCCTACCATAGTGTCCTAGGTAAACCTGCTTTGAAGAAGCTATGAACCCCACATCTATCCATCACCCATGTATGACGTTTCCTACAGAAAATGGTATTGCACGTGACAGAGATGATCAGATGGGCCTACGGAGTGTTTTCTCAATCCTTAAGGAAAGTGGAGCCTTGCAATGTCAAAATGGTACTAATTGACACCAAAATACTCGATGTATCTAAATAATGGCCAACCCATAAACAAGGAGAAGGCGTCAACATGATTGATGTCCCTAAAGAAGGAGCCACATATGACAAACTAGATCCCCACATTATTGAGGTAAAGCTACAAATAGCTCCAATAGAAGAACAGAATAAAATCGATAGACCCTCAAGATCCTACCAAAGCACTACAAGTCGGTATGAATCTACCATCTAAGGAGAAAGAGGAACTCAAAAGTTTCTTGTGAAAGAACTTAGATGTCTTTGCTTGGAAGGGTGAGGACATAGTTGGCATTGACCCAAAAGTAAGCTACCACCACTTAAAAAATTGATCCTAAGTATGTCTCACATAGACAAAAGATAAAAACCCTCAACTTTGAGAGGTATGAGGCCTTAAAGGAAGAAGTTTAGAAGCTGATAACCAATTGCTTTAATAGAGAGGCCACATATCCGAAGTGGATTTCCAATCTAATCCTAGTGAACAAGCATAATGGCAAATAGAGGGTTTGCATAGATTTTCCAACCTCGACCAAGCTTGCCCAAAGGACAACTTACCACTTTAAAAAATAGATCAACTTGTGGGTTCCATCGCATGGTACAAGCTGTTAAGCTTCATGGACGTCTATTCAAGCTACAATCAAATCTCCGTGTATCATGTAGATGAGAAAAATACCTCTTTCATCACTAATAAAGATCTCTACTATTATAAGATGATGGCATTCAGGTTGAAAAACACCAAAGTCACCTACTAAAGGCTTGTTAACAAAATGTTCGCTAGCCTCATTGGCAAAACTATAAAGGTCTATGTAGATAACATGCTGGTAAAGAGTCTTCAAATGAAGGACCATGTTAAGGATCTAGATGTTACTTTCCATAATTTAAGAAGGTACAGGATGAGGTTGTGCCCCCTTAAGTGTATGTTTGGTGTCACCGTTGGAAAGTTCCTAGGTTAGTTGACCAAAGAGGAATTGAGGCTAATCCTAAAAAGATCAAAGCCTTGATAGATATGAGGTCCAATAAAAAAATTCAATGGCGTATAAAGTCTCATCAGGTGGGTAGTAACCCCGAATCGTTTCATCTCTAAAGCCACCGATAAATGCCTTCCATCCTTCAAAATTCTCAAATGAGGGAAAAGTTTCAATAGATTGAAGAAGCACTTTGGACAACTCTCTCCTTCTCTTCAAATTCAAAGTTAATGGGCCCTTGTTACTTTATTCGGCCATATCTAAAGAGGCCATTAGCTCGATTCATATAAGACAAGAAGGCAACCAACAACAGTTTGTCCATTATATGAGCAAAGCCCCCCTACAAGCTAAGACCTGCTACCCAGACATGGAAAAGTTTGTTTTCTCCCCTCACTGCTTTTAGAAAGTTGAGGCCAATCTGTCAAACCCATAGCATCCATGTGCTAACTAGATTTCTACTTAAATAGATGATTCAGAAACCTGATGCTTCTGGAAGACTAATGAGACTTTATACACCTTTTGACATTCTACTAGAGCCTCTTTGTCGATGGCTCCTCTGGAGAAGCTAACTTCGGAGTAGGAATGGTCTTGGTAACTCCAAAAGGCCACAAACCTAATGGTATAGTGAGATTTAGATTCAAAGCCTCCAAAAAACTTGCTGAATATGAGGCACTCATAGCTAGCCTTAGATTAGCTTAGGAAATATAAGTGAGAGGCTATTCATGAACAATGATTCCCAGATAGTCGTGAGCTAAGTTAATGGTAACTTCACTACAAGAGACAAATGCATGGCAGCATACCTCAAACAGATTATGGATCTCCTTCTTCACTTTGAAAAGTTTGAGTTAATGCAAAATTCTACATCTTGAAAATGCCCATGCTGATGATTTATCAAAACTAGCTAGTAGAAAAGATTCCAATCTGCTCAAATATTCTCAATTGAGCACTTGCCAAAACCTTAATTTCAAAGTGAGAAGAGGTAATGTGGATTGAAGGTACCCCATCATGGATGTAACAAATCATTGCCTTTCTCGAGAACCAGGTCTTACATGAGAGAAAGATAAAGCCCACAAGCTTAGAAAAAAAATTGTACACTTCATCTTGTAAGATGATGTGCTATACAAAATAGGCTTCTCCTCACCTCTCATTCGATGTAACAGAAGTGAAGAAGCGACCTACGTCCTCTGAGAGATTCATGGAAGAGTATGTGGCAATAACTTCGAAAGACTTCTACTTCCACTAAAGGTGATTAGGTAAGGATATTATTGGCCTACCTTGAAAAATGTTGCACTCCAATTTGTGTGAAAATGTGACAAGTGTCAATGCTTCTCAAATGTACAAATGCAACCATCCCAATAGCTCAATGTTGTATCTAATGGGAGATTGACCTCATAGGCCCCTTGCCAAAAGGAAAAGGCAATGCAACTATGCTATTGTAGCCATTGATTATTTCAAAAAGTGGGTAAAGGCCGAACCTTTTGTCCAAAATCACAGAAGCTAACACTATCAAGTTCATTTGGAAGATAATGACAGACAATTTGACAACAAAAAGTTCAGAGACCTATGTAAGGAGCTAGAAATCAAGAAACACTTTTCAACGCCTCTCCACCTTCAAGCAAAAGGCTAGGTCGAAGCAATCAATAAAACCATCAAGTATACCCTAAAAAGGAAGCTTTGATGCCACCAAAGGAGCATGTGTTGATGAGCTCCCTGAAGTAATGGTCATACCATGAGCCGAACTGTTACTAGTAAAAATCTTCTCACCATGGCTTGTGGATTGAAGCCATGAGTTTGGTGGATATAGGATTGCACTCACCTCTTCACATACACTTTAATGAGATATCTAACGATGACCTAAGGAGGTATGAAATTGAATTTCTTGATAAAAGCAAGGATGAGACACAAGTGAAGCTCACTTCATACCAGCGTAAGATTACTCACAATTATAATGCTAAAGTTAAGAAAAGTTCATGTTGTAAAGGCAGTCTTGTGCTGAAGAAAGTTTTCATGTCTTCCATAGAGGTAGGCATATGCACATTGGGTCCAACTGAGAAGGACGCTATTGCATCACGGAAGAGCTACGATCTGGCATTTACAAAATTGAAGACCTAAATGAAAAGGCATAGCCTCATCTATAAAATATTGAGCACTTAAGTAAATATTACCAATAACCAAGGCTCATCAATTCAGTTGGATGAGGTTGCCCAACTTAGGAAAATATTACCAATAACCAAGGCTCATCAAATATGTTGTATTTAATGCAATGAATTTCATTACAAAGCATTGTCACTTCATTATGATGTCTTTCATGAATAAACCATCCACTATGGAGGAAGCCCTTGAAGGGGTAGACACGTAAGGTTAGCATAAACTTGTTTCGTAGAAAATATGCAAAATTATCTATAGAAGGGACCCACCTCAAGACCTGTGAGTGATCAATGTGTTAAGCAATGTTAATCTATTTGACCGAATGTTCGAAGTGATATAATGCATTTGACTAAGCCCATCCAAGGTGAATTAACTAAACATTGGAGGTTTTAAGCCTTGTTTATAAATTTAAGATCTGATTTAAGCTGTTTAATTGAGGTCAGTTATTTATCAATGAGGGAGGCCCACTCAATTAATACGAAAAAAATGTTTGGTTGCTTTTTGAGATTCATTGGATAGTTCATTACTTAATAAGTGTTAACCTCATACATGCACAAGTACATATATATATATATATATATATATATATATATATATATATATATATAGTAAAGCAGAAGTACAAACACTTGGAAGAAAGTTAAATTTCATTAATGGAAGATTACAAAAGGAGAAGCCAAAGCTCTTACATCAGAAAAAAAAAACTTGAATTGGTTTTGCTACAACTATAGCCTGAAGCCTAAAGCCTTACCCCTATCATTGTCCTGATTCAGTTCTTCTTCTCAAGCTTCTTGTGGAGCTTCATCAATAGCTTTTGCCAAATTTGGTCAATCTCTTGTTGGTCTACCAAACTCCTCCACAATAAATCCAATATCAATGTTGGGATAGACCTCCCTAAGGCAAGCAATAATCCCTTGGGCACTCCACGAAGCCTGGTAGTTGGTGAAGTCATCATAGGCACATGTTTTATTGAAGTTATCGATGTAGTTCTGGATAGCTACTTTGCCAATAGTCTTTGCTTTGGTCTTTAGAGACTCTATCTCCTCATTTTAGGCTTCAACAAGCTGTCTCAACTTTGCCTTCTCTTTTTTCGAAGCCTTCAAGGCTTTGGTAGTGATGAATGGTGCTTTTTGGACTAATTAATCTTCTTCTTCAAAGCCACAATGTGAGATTCAGATTCATGAAGTTCGTTTCTCAAGCAATTGACTTAGACTTCTACAATGTCCAACTTGACCTCAACAACCTCTACTTCGGCATTGGCCTTTTTCACCTCCTTCTTACATTGTGTAGAATCATCCAACCTTTGGCCTAACTCAATGTGTTTCATATGAAGGCTTCCAACTAAGTCTTCAGTAGCCACTCTTATACTTACGGTCCGTGCTATAAGGGTGTTGTTGGCATCATGTAGGTCTTTGACCTTGTATGAGGTGATATGATCTTGGCACTCATTGGTTAAATATTTGTGGTAGAACCTAGTAGCGGAAGGAAATTCAAGATGTAGCATCACTAACATTGCCTTGGAGATCTCTTTGTCCTTCCTCCCCAAAAAAATTACTAACGTTTTCACTTTGGAGATGATGAGCTAATATTTTGCCCCAAGAGGTATAGAAAGGAGCTAGGGGACTCTGTTGGAGATGCAACGAAGGACGGAGGAGAGTACCTTTTTAGGCCTCGTCGCATAAAGCGAATGGTAGGTGGCATTTTCTTCAAGATGATCCCAGTAAGGATTCAAGCAGGAGAGGACTTGGCTACGTTGACCTAAATGACAATACCCTAGATGGGCTAGCTTGCTTTTTCTTTATTAATTGAAAGACATCCTCTTCATGCTCCTCATCCCCAGCAGTCAAGTTATTGCCTAGCTAGACTAGTTGGTCATTTTGCCTCTTATAGACATCTAGCCATTAAATGAACCCACACTACACATCATATCTTATATGGTTGAGGTGATGTATCACTTCGTCGAAGTGCCATGTTGACACGAAAGTCACTTTTTCCATTTTTGGTTTTAACACTTAACCAAATTTCCAATCTTTCAAAACCAATTCCCAGCAATTCCCCATATGAATGGAAATTCCACATATGTAAATGATAATACAGGTACTAGTAAAGAGAGAGTGGAAAAACATTGCATCAAGCTAGATAGCTTGCTGCTTTGAACCTTCCTTAGTGAAATACTATCAACTTACTCAGCTAATTCGTAAACACGATGTCTTGAACCATTCAACCTTTAGTGTAAGACAAGATAATAATACTTGCACAATGTCTTTCCTAAACTGTTCATATTTCTCATGATTGTGTTCATTTTTTCCATGAACAACTCTTAGGTTCCATAAGTGTTTAGAGAATATAAGCCTCGAACAATTATCATTGAAGCAGCCCCACTTCACACTTACATAGGTGACCTCATATTAAGAGCATTATGCCTTACTCCATTTCACTTAATCAAGATATAGGAATCATTAAAAGAGTATCTTAACCTTCAACACTCTACAAAAAGCACTTTAATTATCATAGGAATGAGTTAGGAAGTAATTTTCTAAGTGCTTCATGGAATCTTCAGAACTTAGTTGTCCCTTTGAACCAATATCTTGGGATCTCCAGTCAACAAGATGGGGTTACCATTATAAAGACTCTTACGTAGTAGGCTTAATCCCATTCCTTTCTATATGTAGTACCTCTTGATAAATCTCTTAAAGGTACCACGAGTTTACACCGTTGAGATCAACTGCTTGTGGTGTTTCTAGACTTACCATTATACATGTAACTTAGTATCTTATTAAATATAGCTAGCCAGCGATCGATTTATTTAATAGATACAAATTGTCACCAACTAAGAAATCTTCTTATGAAGCTACATGCTTCTCACTGACTTTATCTAAAGTTTTATCAATATCCAATCATGGTTGAAGGATTTCTATCAAACACTACACTAGTCAATCATATGTACTAGTGGAGTTTAGAATCATGGGTATTCAACATTCAACATTGAACTAATACAATGCATTTATGAATATTCTTCAAATATTCCAATTTTCATATCCAAACATACGCCATATTGGCTTTCATCCCATTTCATTCACTTTAGACTTAGTAAATATCATCCTTATAATTAGTATAAGGGTTTTCTACATTTTATCTTCATAGACATCTTTCTATGATTTTAAATTAAGTCACTCCCACAATTCCTCCATTAGGATTACATATGCAATGTAGTAAAGTTGCATCCACAAGTTTTGAACTTTTGCAAACATTAATGTTAAACCCCCACATTTTTGGGTTATACTTGAACTTAGAGTTCATCAACTCCTTCATAGTTCAATGTTTATATCGAATGCTTTGTGAAAGTCTAAGTACTTTCAAAATCATGGTCGTCAATTCACAATTTATTGAAAAAGCATACAATGTACTTCAATCCAACTACAATTTGATCAAGGTCATCACATAGACCAAACAATGCTTTTCCAAGCATAAACCAACTTAATTGACTCCACTCATTTAGTATGGTACAACGATGAAAAGGGCTAACCATCTTGATTTACAAGAATTGCAACTTCTCCGAACATATGCAATTGATAAAATATGTAACGTTTCACATGATTAGTATTATTTCATGTAAAATCATGGAGTACAAATTCACCATATTTATCATATTTTAACTTGAATGAATAAATCAAACATGGGTTGAAAAGTTATGTTTTCAAAATCACAACCCTATAAAAGGACACATTTCTTGAAATTAATCTCTATGAAGAGACACGTCAATTGGAAAAATAACCGTACCAAAAGTCATGATCTTTCATATGAAAATACAGACATTTCCATCTAAATTGATTCTAGAATATTTCATAATATTCAACAATTCCAAGTATTTACGCGGCTTAATTCTCATTACTAAATAATGATTTCCACTTAAATTAGGACAAAATCATATATATATTTTTTGTCATACTCTTATGCAAATATAATTTTACATAAATCATCTCAATTAATTTCATCAAATTAATTGAGGCTGTCATTATTAACCAAAGTTAATATAATCTCGATAAGACATGAAACCAACCAATTAATATACCATGTCATTTTCATATTACAATAAAAGGAATAGTCATGAAAGTTCATATACTTTCAACAAATAGTTGGCATTCTTCCAACATTTATAATGGTATCCATTTTTGTTATGAAAAAAGTAATTCATCACATTCAAAGTGACGAAAGGAATAGCAACGAATATGCTTATTCTAAAGCTTTATACATCCATTATATAAATTTATTCCATCTTAGTCAACACATGTTGTGACTAGGAATATCAAAGTCTTATAGAAGTCTACGTACTACCACATTATAAGAGGTATTGCGATCTCATTATCACAACATAAATTATCGAAACATGCACCATGCACTTCCAAATCCAATAGCAATTTACATTACAAATGAAATATATTCACCCACCACCATGTGGCTAAAACATTCAGCAGAATATTATAATATTTACATACTAAATATATGTTGCTCAAAATTTTAAATATAAAACGGATTATAACGCAATTGTCGTTGCATACTTCAAAAAGTGCAAATGAACCAATCTCATATTTAAAGTCACAAAACTTTAAACCATTATAATTCAATTGTTTACATCAAATCATAAATTGATTTATATATTATGCACATTTCAAGCATGTAAACACATTCACATGCAAACAATTTAAAGGATACAACTTATAGTAAAAGACCAATCGTTCACTTAACTTCGATATGTACATAGCATATCATGAAGACATACATACTTATGCCCTTTCATATATGAAGACAAATATTTGCATGCCATTTCATACACCAAGACAAATAAATTTATGCTACACAATTCCAAAAGGATCGCACTATTTCAGAAATAAATTATTTTGAAGCTCGAACCTCAGAACCTATATAGCTTAAATTCTTTAAATTGCAACCTATTCCTTGACTTTTACAACAAATCAATCCTAGTCATTTTTGTTCACAGATTTTCCAATTACATCAATAACTATCAAAATCTAACAAGTTTTCCATTTGTCATTCTGTGACAAAACTACAATTCTAAGTCAATGTAGTAGTAAAAAATATAGACTCAATGATTAACACTACTGAAATCAACTGTCTTGGCTGAATTGAGCTTTTTCTCTGTCAAAAACATATTTCTTGAAATAGACAACTCAAATACCCAGTGTAAAACGTATGTGAAATAGTAATAAGTGTAAAAGCAATAAAGACAATCCAAGCAGTTATGTCATCATTTCAGTTTCATATCATAAGCTAAATTAAGATATAATACAAATGCAACCTAACATACCAAAATGAAACATTGATACTACAAAACATCAAAACTTAATCTAGCAATACTGAAAAAAACATAATTTCCTTTTGAATACATAATGTCACGTCAAAAATATCTTGTACATCCATTTCATCACAATATCAACCATAGATATATCTAATTTCCCTTTTTGTTACAAAATGACAAGGGATAACCAAGCAACTATACAGCATCATCAACTCCATCAGCGTCATCAGAAGTTGCACCGTTATCCCAATATCGCCTAATCTAGCACAAACCTTGTTGTAAATAGCCAACTGCCCCCACAAAGTGTAGTAAACTCAGCCATGTGATGATCTACAGTGGCTCTCAATCGAGTAATCTCAGCCAGCATCCTAGCCTACTACTCAATCAGTGCAGTCATCTGTCCCATTAGGGCAACTGATTGATCAATGGGAATGGATAGAATATCAGCAGGAGCAGGAACAGAATTAGTGGGAGGAGGAGTGAAGAAGTAGTAGGAAAATTCAAGGGATCAAAAGAAATAAGGTCATCAATGGGATCCGCTGGCACAGTCGAGTCGACTGGCTCAGTTGGCTCAGAAATAGTAGTTTGGTCAATTAGCTGGAAAACCCTCCTCGGAACCCCCTCTGGAAAACTCACTCGAAGGGCTATCACTAAACCAAACAAGCATACGGTAGCCCCACCCTCGTCCCCGTGAATTGAAAAGCACGTAAAATCTACTGGCATATAAATGAGGGTAGATCAATAGAATCGCTGTGCAATAAGGCGCACAAAAATTGAGCCTTCTCCATAGGTTATGAAGAAGTATGTAAGACAGGCCACAGATTCATGCACACAATGTACAACAGAATCTGTCAATCAATAGGTAGAGATCCAATGTCTATCGCACCTGGACTACCCTCCAACGATGTGTTAAACACCATAGAACGAACAAGAGAGTCCGCTGAAAGTGTGTCAATGGAAAGATATGGAACCAAAGGGTAAACGACTCTAGAAATATTGACTAGACTCGGTATGATATCGGGTGTGATCTTAACCGTCTTACTTCGAAGAAAAACCCTAAAGGTCGATCTGCCAACGTCATGAATGTTAGCGTAAAATTCCTGAACAAGAAGGCTAGGATGAGGCGTTAATTTTACCAACAATAGCTCCCAACCCTGGAATGTCAAAATAGCGGCAAAGTCGGGTGATAAGTCAAACATAATCACCCCGCACTAAAATAAAATAGGCCTCAAGGAAAATTTTGACCCAAATGTGTCTTAGGCAACAACTGAAATGAACCTAATTCTACTTATGAAAAGGAGGTACCATGTGTCTGAGCAAAAGTATGAACTCTCTTAGGTGGCATTGAAACTGTGTAAAATCAACACATCAAAACCTCAACTGAACACAAAATGCAAGATATGCATGAGATGCATGAATGCAAGCACACCGAGGCAAAACTCTCATAGGCAACAAACATAAATGGTGCATGTCTACACATGAAGGTGCCATGGCGCCTAGACATAGGTGACATAATGCAATGACGGAATGAGATGGAGGACAATCGTGTGTGAAATGGTGTCACCACCCAAAACCAAAACAAACTTTTCTATAACCGTAAATAATGACACCAACCTATTTAAGTCTGTGCATGTGTATTGAAGGTAAAGCCAACATGATACCAAAATCAATGAATAAACACAATGTGCCAACCTATCTAGCTCAAAACACACTCAAACCATTACTGCCAACTAAGAAAAATGCTCTACATTCATCACAACAACAACCCGACATCAAAACCTATCCCAAACTCCATCACATTCATAGCCAAAATCAACAAACATACCCAAAATGAACGAAAAACCTACAATCCACACCAAAATCATCCAAAAATCAACGAATTTCCAACCAAATGATGCAATGTGGCATGAAACTCTATGTAGAACACCTAAATATGCAATGGAAAATCAAAAATTGAGTAAATAATGATCAAGGAATCAAAAGCCCTAAAAAATCACAAAAATGAAAAACTATGGTTTTTTGAATTTTACCTTTTCAAAATGTTGATTTGATGAAAATGCACCACAATGGAATGATTTGGGATGTCCAACACTCGACAAAATCACAACTTTGATGTGGGTGGAAGAATTTTGGGAGAAATCAAGAGAAAAATTGAAGAAAAATGGAAAAGCATCCGAAAAATAACATTGAAATTCAAATTTACAGGATGTCGCTCGAGCTAGAGTCGAGCGATAAGCGAGCGAGACAGCTTCTGCTTTTATCGCTCGAGCGTCTCTCAACGTTAAGCTGGCAAAAAACCAATTGACAAAAATAGAACTTAATTTTTTGAAAAATACCCTTCCCCCTCCCTCTTTCTTTTTTAAAACATGTACCCAACATGCTAATGAACTTAAAGAGGCAAATATTCTCAAGTAATACACCATCAATAAGAAATTTTCCCACATACTTAATTAGGTTCAAATGGATTAAAGTGTATACGTGAATCACGTGTGTTAAGTGCCACTATTTTATCATGAACATGACTCCACACCTTAGATTTGTGAGAAAGGACATGTGAACATCACTGTTAAACAAGTATATTCATTTCCTGATGAAAGTCAAACCCGTGCAATGTTCATTAGGACCTGAAAATGATGGTCCTTTTTACACATATTGATCTTTTCTCCCCTTGAGTTTTAGCATCAATTTTTTCAACATGATTTTCATTTATCCTTTTTATCATATTTCGCAATTTTACATCTTATATGTAGGCTCTTCTCTATTAATCGACTAAGATGACCCTTGTAACAAGCTTTAGGCCAGTTAACCCAAGTCAGTTGACCATAGGCACCAAGTTCTCATAAACCTATCGGGCTTAATTGCTCGAGTCAACTAGGCTTCAAAAAAGAGTAGAAGATGATACACAATTTATTTTACTATATCAGGGTATTATATTAGAGCATAGGTCAACTAAGATAAGGTCAATTCACATTCAAGGTCAACTCACTAACAGATGACAACCATCCCAAATCTCACACATGCGGTCTAGATTCACTTATAAGATTATAGTATGTGTGTTGTGCGGATATTACATGAAAACACCTATACTCGGTACTCCACCGCAAACCTAACCCAGTAATGGAAACTACATTGCAGATCAGATGAATGCATACTTGGTCACAAATGCAACGTTGAAGTACACCTAGTCATGTCCAGTACCACAAAATTTTGTTGTTTTTTTATTAAATAAATTGAAATCCAAAAAAAAAAAAAAAAAGATACAACAAAAACAAATGAGATACATACATGGATAAAAATAAATGAGATACATACATGGATGAATGGACTCTATGAAATGCACATGCATGCACCTAAATAGCTAATCAGTGGGGGTACAAGAACGCTCTTACCCTTAAGAGCCCGATCAGACTCAAGACCCCTTAGGTCACTCTTCTTAACCCAGACCTTTTCAGAAGTAGAGGTAATTCTATTCAACTAAGTTATCATCTCTGTCAAGTGGCTAACTTGATTATCGAGAAAGTTAACCTTGCTAGTAATATTCTGACTACTACTTCTTAGTGTAAGTTTACGGCATTCGGCCCTTATATGTCTCTGTACACAACAACGATGACATTTGGGAACAAACCTACGCGACCATTGACGTTGATTAATAAGATGATAGGTCCTACGTTGTCCAGTAGGCCTCGATCCCACAACGTTCTTGCCCTTGGGTGCAGGATTAACAACATACCTGACTCTGGTGTTGGTGGTGGGAACAAATGTGGTCTTGAAAGTGCTAGCAGCATTGTTATTACAATTTTAACATATCCTAGACCTTGCCTATTTCCAGCAAGCATGTTCATCCCTAATAGATGATCGAGTTTATGAGTACCTCTCATGAAAGACTGGAGTTGAGTATTAGATTTTTCTAAGTCACTTGTTAAGGTTTTAACTTTAACTTCTAAGTTCTCATTTCAAACTCGTCAATCTTCAAGGGGATTAAAAACAAAATTGAAAAATATAGAAGATAAATAAAAATAAACACTAAAAATTAATTTTTTAAAGTTTAAATAACAAAATCATATTAGAACTTAATTAGAGAAAAACAATTGTTTGGTCCAAACTAAAAGAGATTAACTTGCAGCTTTTAATTTTTTTTCGTGATTAATAAAAAAAAAATTCATGTAAAAATTAAAATCTTCACTTAATTTTCATGGTACTCAATTTTGAATTTTACTCTCAAATTGACCCACAAACTTCCAAAACTGATCAAATTGGTCCCGATCAGATTTTTATTTTATTTTTTTTTCTTAGTAATGAAAAGATAGTGAAAAGAATTATAGGTATGGGTATATCATCACTTCTCTTTATGGGAACATTAACAATAAAATAATCAATTAATTTTATTTTTTTCTTCGATTTCACCTAGCCTATCCTATCCTATCATATCCTATCCAGCTGCAAAATCCAAAAACATTCCCAAATATTCAGATTTAGTGATTCGGAATGAGTAGGAGGGGCCGGAGGGTTATTATAACTCCAATTTTACTACATGTACACTTAGTTTGACATTAAGGATGACATTCATAAAAAGATGTAAATATACTTCTCTTATTCTTTAGTCAAATCAAGGTACTCTATTCCCAATATAGGATAACTTTTGTTTATTTCTCCTAATAAATTGAAAAGTCAATTATGCTCATATTTATCTATATATCTTTTATCAAAACAATCGTTTAATATTCTAATTTTATTTTCTAATTTATTAATTTTTTTATTAATTCTAACTATATTTTCTGTCAAAAATATAGGCACAATTATATTTCTATTATTTTTCAAAAAATAATCAAGCACAATATAAAATAATTTAATTTCTTCTCTTTTTCTTTCGTAATCAATTTCTAATTTTCGAATAAAAGTAACTAAACTTCATAAATAGCAGGAGTGCAAATATTAATGCAAGTATTTAACATAAATAAGAAAGATCTTACAGTATTGAAACAAAAGGTAAATGCATATTAATATCAACGAGATTTCCTTTGAGCTTGCTTCCATATGTTAGTATACTCGGACATAAGTGATCGGTGTTATTTGAGTTTTAAAAAATGGGTTATGGTCCAACACGACTTTCGCAATCTTATTGATTTTCTCTCTGACTCTTTTTCATATCTTACAATGGATCACACAGAATCACAATTTTCCTTTCAACTTCTAGTTAAAACATTATCTTAAATGGTAACAGGGTTCTCATGGCTTTCTCTAACAACGCCTAAAATGCCTACACACGACAACACAACAACTAGATACATGCACTAACCCTCAAGGTCTTCACCATTGAAGTATAAGTAAGATAAGAATTTTTGAGAAAATAATAAAATTAAGAAGACAGTATATTCAAACAACTTTAATTTCAAAAACACATCACACTAATATCTCTTACATAAGAGTATACATAATATTTCAGCTACACTCTTGGTACTCTCTCTAAAGAGATTACTTTATCACAAGCTTCACTTGAAAGAAAGAAACTAAAAATGTTTATATGATTTGAAATGCTAGGTAGAGAGATAAATTTTTTGCTTTAGAATTGCTTGCTTCTTTTGAGAATTAGTCTTCAATTTATAAACGGGAAAAGCTCCACAGCCGTCCTTCATTAGTGTTGCTTTAACTGTGTAAGATAGTGGATATCTTACTGTGGCCTAAAGTTCTTTATCTTAATATGGAAATAATTGAAGTAAACCCACAGTTTTTTTTTTTTTATCAAAAATGCTTTTGATAAAGTAGTGATAAAGGGGTCCTCTACTTTTCATATGCGACTCAAATCACTCATCTGGAAATTTCTCTGGATCAAGTGAGATTGATGAGATGTCTCCTTCAGTGCTACAGCATGCGCACTTGTGACTAGGATAATGACAAAACTGCTTGCACAGCTCTTCTTTTGTTTTTGGTGTTCCACTGGCGTGTCCTTCAAAAATATAATCACACCATGTATCAAAGTAGTGTCAATCTTCTTCTTTTGTAGGGGTCACAGCCTTGCTATAAATCATATGGTCATGTGACTCATATATCTATAATTTTTGTTTTTCTTCAATAACTTTTTAAATATGCTCAAACTGCTCATTGTATCCCTTGGCTCTACGGAAGGCTATTATATTGATGATATCTTCTGGTGTGGTTTCATGGATTTCACTCTTCTCAAGCTGAAGATGCTTGAAAGTAGTGGCAATCCTTAACACATGACTTGCTAAAAGCAGCTTATCTTCTTCATTATCCCATTCGGGACTTGTAGAGAATAACCTGATATATTTGTTTTTGTGTTTAAGAACTTAACAATATCTTTCAATAGCTCGGACAATGTCCTTTGGCAGCATAGAAGTTTCTTTTTAAGATTCTAATGGGTAAATACAAATTATATTTCTCATTTCATAAAGAGCACGAACTCAATACGCTAGAGCTCTTGGATATAGATTAACTTTGTTATAAGTTCCATATGTTAAAGTCTTCATCGTCCTCCTATACCGGTGAACTAGCAGCAGACAAGATTGAACAATGCATATGCAAAAATAAAATCTTTTTTATTCTTAATATCTATAACACCAGGGGTGTTACAGGCCTTCATAATATTTGAGCAATTAAGCTCTGGTATAGAGATACTGTCATTTGTAAGTTTTCTCTTATGATGGAGACAAAGTAGTATTCTCCTTGACTAAAATTTTATGAAGCTTTAATGCTTCTTGTTCAATATTAGCTCTAAGACCTTCAAATTTATTGGCACTAGGGCCTTCAGATAATATAGCATTGTTGGCTTTCTCAGATATTGGCTTGGCAACAGCCATTTCTAACAGTGTTATCTTGGATTCCATCGCAACTATCTTTATGTTCATCTCGAACTTCAATTCTTCTAGTTCCTTCTTGATTTGTTCCATTCCTAGTTAAAAAATTTGGAATAAAATTGTATTTTCTTTTAATATGGACAATATCAAATTTAAATTATGCAAACCACATTTGCATTCTAATAAGTAGCATTTCAGCTACACTTGTTCCAAGTTTGTTTGTCAATAATGATTTTACCTGAGTATTATCTGTTCTAATAAGAAATTTCTTAGGTAGCAAGTAATGTTCAAATATTGCTACTCCTTTCTTAACGGCTAAACATTCTTTACGATTAATATCACACCTTGTTTCGGCATCTTTGAATGTGCCTGAAGTATAAGTAACAAGTTCTTCTGGGCATTTACATAATGGATTACAAAGAAATTCTTTATGATTTTCTTTTCTTTTGAGGATTGCTCTCCAGTGTAATAGAGATGCATCAGTTTCTAAAATAAAGAAATCATCATCATTTGGAATATTTAGTTCAGGTAAATTTTCACATATCTTCTTAATTTTATTTATTATTTCTATATCTTCTTGTGTTCATTCTCATACAACTCCTTTTTTGAATTTTTTGGTAAAGTGGACTTTTTATTTTGCACAGTTTTGATAGATTTTTTAGAATAATTTAATAACCCACTAAAGTTGCAACTCTTTCTCATCTCTAATTTCTTCTGAAAATTCGATAATCTTTTTTCCAATATGAGGTTATTGAAGCATTATTTCTTTAGTAAAAATATATCCTAAGAATTCAATTTCAATTTTAGCTATTTCTGCTTTTCTTTCTGATAGGGCTGATCCATATTTTCTTGCAATATAATTGAACTTTTTAAGATGTTCAATATGTTCTTTAGATTTATACTATGAATAAGGATATCATCTACATAAACAATACAAAAAAATGTATTGGTCTAATAATCTTATCCATTCTTTGTTGAAATATTGCTGGTGCATTCGTTAATCCAAATGACATAACATTCCGTTCGAATTGTCCTAATAGATTAGGGGTAGTAAAACTAGTTAGAGGTTTTGATGCTTTATCTAGTTTTATGTTCCAATATCCTGATTTACAATCAAATTTGGAATATATTTTACTTCCTTGTATTTGTTTTATTAACAATTCTTTTATTGGTAATTTATAGCTATTTGGTATGGTTTTAGAGTTTAGATCCCTATAATCAATTACCATTCTATCTTTTCCTCTTTTAATTTCACTATAGTTTTTGACCATAAATGCTGGACTATTATATGGACTAGTAGATTCTCTTCTCCTAATTGTAAGAGTACTTTAATTTGGGTTTCAAATTCTTTTTTATCTTTTTTCGATATAAGGAAATTGTTTTCTTGAAATCTTAGTATCTGGATCTTTTAGTTCATTGGTTGCCATATGTTTATCTTTGTCTCATTTGGCTAAGGGGTGTTTATGATAACATTATTTTAGTTCTATTTTAATACTTTCTAATTTTTCTTTTAAATTGCTAATTCCTAATACTGGATTTTTTTTGTTTTTTGATTAATTTCTATATAACATCCACCACGATTACCTGCAGAACTCCGATGTCTAGGTTTATGGTGAATTGGTTGATGTGCAATTCCAATGGCTTTATAAATTTTTGGTGTTTTAAGATTTAGTTTAAATTGTTCTCCTTCTATGTCTGTAAAACTTAGTTCTAGATTAACAAATGTTCTAATTTCGTATTTAATTCCATGATCTGTAAGAGTTATTCCTTGTGGTAAATTTTCTTCTAGTAAATGATTAACTAAGTCTGCTCTTATATGACTGGTACTAGCTCTTGTATTAACAAGGACTATGATTTCTTCGTAGTTATTTTGATTATTAATATATTTTGTTAAGATAAGGAAATTATCTTCCTCGCATTTTCTGAGATCAATATCAATGTTATATCTAGGCATTGTTGGATTGTTTCTACTTATAGATGGTCTGCTAGAGCTTGAGAGTTCTCTAGTGCTAATACTTCTTTCTATTCTTCTACTAGGCATTTTGGCTACAAGTTGTCCAGAAGTATTCAAGGTGACTAATCCTTGATTTCCTACATTATTGTCTATTCTTCTAGATTGTTGATGAAAATCAAGCAATATATCTTGTGGTAAGGAAATATTATCATTACTTAACATTTTAGGTGGTGTAAATTGTGCTAGGTCTCTAAAGTCTTCATGAATTTGTATGAAGTCTCCTGAGATTTTATTGATTTCTTTTTGGTGTGTAGTAGTAAAGGCATATAAAGCTTTACAATGTAAAATTACAGCTTTATTTCTTGGTCGTATGACTAATTTATCAATTATATGATATAGATTTAATCCTAGATTTAAGTTTTCATTTAATAAAGACATGACAAATCCATGTCTTATGGTAAAAATAATTTTCTTGTATGCAAGATTTCCTGAGATAACTCCTAATAAAGCATCCATAGAATCATGAAATATTTTGTTATCCATCAAGTACATTTGTATTGGAATATCCATTCCTTCTCTAAAGTATCCTTTAAACATTATTTGAATTTCTCTGATTACAATGTTTTTTAATCTTTCAATAGTGGTTCCTTTTTATTTTTGTTAATTCTCTATTAACATATTCTATGGTTATTAGAGGTATAGTAGTGTTGCTTTTAACATTTTCGATATTAATGGGTACTTCATCATATTTAGCAATGTATATTGTTTTTTTAAACCAAGGTAATATTGGTCTTATGAAAACATTTTTATCTGTTAAAGATATTTGTTTTTCTTTTATGACTCCATAACTTTCTTCATCAAACACAACTGTTTGTGAACTTCCCTCTTCATTATCTAAGTTAGTCTCAATAGTATTTATAATTTCTTGATTCATGTAAATCTGTTCAGATTCTGGTTCTTCAATTTCTTCTATATCTAGCTCAAAGATTGAGTATGTTTCATATAATTCGTCTAAATCTTCGATTATCTCATAGTCTGAGTCTGATTCTATTTCTTCCATTAATCTGATGGCTTTAACATTTTCTCTTTTATTTATGTTAGGACAGTTGAGAGATATATGTCTTATTTCATTACATGTAAAATATTTGCATTTTTTATAAAATTATTCTTTAGATTTCTTTTGAGGTTTTTTATGTTGATTATATTCATTTCTCCAAGGTTTTTTCTTCTTAAAATATTTCTTATGACTCTTAAATCCTTTGTTTTTCTTTCAAGGTTTAAGATACTTCTTAAATTTATTTTTATAATATGGTTTCCTAGATGGTTGGTGGCAATCAAATTGTGGTACTGCGGCTATTTCTCCATAATAACATAAACTTACTTTCTTATCATGTTTTCTAAATAGGTGTTGGTACATAGATTTTTTGCACCATTCAGATATTTTTCTCGTAGCGAATGAAATTATCATTCCTAAGGTATCGGCTTTGTGGTTAGGGTCTTCCCATTCTATTTTATTCCAATAAATTTGGTAATCTTCAAATAATTTTTGACTTCATGGCCAAAGTAGTTTAAGAAAATATCTATTTAGTAATTTTACATCTTCTTCTGATAGATTCCATTCTTTTATGGATTTAGATGCTTTGATATATATATCTTTTCGAATTTCTTAGTATATTCGTTTAATTCACACATATCACATATTTTTAAAAGTTCCATTTTTCTTTCTACTTGTAAGGTTTCTTGAGTGATCATGTCTATTTTAGTTTCTGGTAAAACTTCTCCTAAGAGTAAGCGTCTAAAGAAATTTTCTATTCGTTTTAAACTTCTTTAAAGTTTTCAGCATCTAGGCTTTCATTGCTATCAATAGTAATCATATATTTTTCTCCATATTTGATTTTATTTTTAGTTTTTTCAGATGTTCTTCTCCAGGTATCCAAAGTAATTCCTCTAAAGTGTGAATTATAAAGTTATATGCTTAAGTAGTATTCCATTTATGAAAGGCAATAGTTAAATCAGTAGTTTTCGCCCATGAATCAATAATTTCACTTTTATTATTGCTATCATCAACATCTAGCCAAATTTCTGTTGTAGGAATTGGTTCAGTAAAAAGTTTAATTAGATTATTATCCCTAAGGTGTATGGATTTGGTTGATATAGTCTTAGATCCTTTTCTAAAATTATGACTTTCTAGTTCTTTTATTATTCCATGTTCTTTCATCCATTTTAAATTCCAGTCCCCAGATTTGACTTGCGTCCAATCCGTAGTAATATTAGCTCTACTTGTCTCTCCGACTAATGATTGAGTTTCAACTTATTGATTTAAAGGTGAAGTATTAATTTCAATGGTTTCATCTTTTGGTGGAAGATCATTCATATATATATTCTCAGTTTGAATAGCTAATTGTTCTAAGCTTTGTTTATAAGCTTCTAATTCTTCTCCAGTAGTTTCAAATAATTTTGTTTCTAATTCTTCTATAACATAAGCCGGTAAAGGTGGCTCAATTGATATATAAGAATCATTTTTAAGTTTTGATTCTTTAAATTTTGATTCAATTTGTGTATATAAGATTTTTGGCCCTATCTTAATATTATCATTTACAATTTCTAAATTAGATTCAATATTCTTTATATGACTTACAACATCTTGATTCATAATATCTATTTTTCCTAATGGTTGAGCATGATTATCATATTGTTCTAAAAATTGATTTATTATAGTATATTAATCTTCTTCTTCATATTCAGGGAATTCATCTACTAAAATTTGTAATCGTTTGTTTTTTATTTCTGCTAATTGTTAGGAATTATTTACTTGTTTTATCTCTTCACTCAGAGATTTATATTTAATACTTAAATTTATTGCTAATTCTTGCAATTTAATTCGATTAGTATTAGTTAATATATTAATATTTTGTAATTCTTCTAAAATAATTTTATTTCTTCTATTCATTTTATAAGTTTTAAAAATTTTCTTCAGTTTTGTTACCAGGCTCTGATACCAATTTTGGGGGTAAAATGCAAAAAATAATTAAAACATAAGACTAAGGGTATAATAGACAATATTCTCATAAAATGACAAAACTATGTCAAAGTAGTGATAAAGGGTAGTGTACAAACATCTTTTTCCTTATAACTCATTGAATAAAAATTTAGAAAAAATTGTATTAGTCATCTTTATGCCCCAAAACCATACAAAAAAAAAATGGAATTTTGTGATTCTCTTAGACAAATGCCTCCATTCTTCATCATGATTTTAGAAAGAATGGATTTCGATCAGCCAGAAACACGAAAAAATCAAAGCACAAATTCGATATAAAAAGTATACGAAGAAGCAATAATTGAAAAGACCATGCTTCATGTATAGACGCATGGCCTTACAAAACACCACCAGATACACACATTGCAACGGGGTGGGTGGAATTGTTTTTCATTTTTTTATTCAAGTGGACCCCATACATGTGAGTGGGTGTAAAACATTTGTACAAAAAAAATTTGTACATATGGCTTTTCCCTAATTGAAGATGAATTAGAGAGAGAAAGTATTACATACCTGAAATCCAAATCGCAGGTATTATGATTTTCATTATGATTATAAGGTTTTTAATGTACCAATTGTGGACAATTAAGAGGGTACCGATTTTGGAGATTTTTAGTAATGATAGTTCAATCTTATTACTGAGCGATTATACAAAAAACAAAAAAATAAATAATAAATAAATAAATAAATAAATAATAATAATAATAATAATAATAATAATAATAATAATAATAATTGAGTTTAAACTTAAATATAAAATATTTTGTTAGAATTAGATTTTAATTTTTAAGTAAATTTTATAGTAACAAGCTAATTTTGTACTTTAAAAATGTTTTACACAAGTAAATTTTTTATTTAAAAATACTATTTTTACCTTTTATAAGTGAATTCTTGTCTTATTAGTAGTAATTTTACTTTATATATATATTTTTTTAACAAAAAAGGTGAATTTTTATCTTATAAATAATATTTACTTATAAATATATTTTTTTAGTTACAAAATAAAGTTTTTTATTTATAAATAAAGTTTTTAGTTAATATATTTTTATTTACTGGTTAGTTTTGAACAAAATAGGTGAGTTGAAAATAATTATTAAGTAAAATTAGATGAGAATTTGAAAAACGACTATAACCCACCGACTTTGGGTACCTATTTTTTCTTACCTTTCACTTAACCTCTAAACAAGAATTTTAACTAGGATTTGTGGTTTTTTGAAATGACTAATATATATCCAGTCCCAAAAAAAAAGGTCCAACGCAATCCACCATTACATGCTCTGTTTGGTGTGATTTAAAAAATTGATAAAAATTTAAATCAAATACAATAAATAATTTTAACTGCACATTTCATGAAACTCAACTAAAAATCTGAATTTTAGCTACCGAACAGGGGCATGGTATAGGTGCACGGGCCATGGGGCTGCTTGATGCCTAGGGGCAAGCATAATTTCCAGAACCAACTAGCCAGTTCAATTTGATTGCATAGCCAAGTCTCAACCTTTTAAGAATAATTTTTTGTACATGTACCTGCTTAATTTAGAAATGCACTTACTCCAATATTTACACTGTAGGTCAGTACCAAACAAGCCATAATTGTCTTCAAACATCAGAGCAAAATCATATTGCAAGAATAATTATATTTTGGATACTAGGTTCAATCATGCTACTATTACACAAAATTTTGACAAAAAACTTTGTCAGACAACATGTGACGAGAATTGATTGGGAAAAAAAATAAAAATACAATCATCTATGGCCACGTCAAAGTCCGTAGGAATTTTATCAAGAATTCCCCATCCTCATAGCATTTTCCTACTAGGTTTTTCTTCCGGGAAATGACAAGAAATAACACAACACAACACACACACACACAAAGGACTTTGAATATTTGTGATAAAACATTATTCGATGTGGACAAATGTTCCTCACTAACACGATAGGAGGTCGAAGCATGGCTGACGTTGAGTCTAGGGTGCATCAGACAAAATGGATTACCAGAGCCCATATGGGATATACCAACAAGAGAATAATCCCGACTGTGTTCGAAATGCCACGGCTTTGTGTGAAGGAGTTACGGAATCCACCAGATGCTCGAATGTGTTCTTGTAGAAGATAACAACCAATGACAAGACATATAGCAACACCAACCAAGCTGTCTCTAAATGATTTTGCTCAAGAAAAGGCTTGTCGAACAGTATCCAGGTAGAGACCATCACCTTAAAAAGTTGAACAATATGGAAGGAAAACTAAAGAAAATATATGGAATTAGGAGTGCAGTCAGCATGTTTGTCTTCCAGTTTGTCCGATCCAAGATCAATAAATAACTGCAGTAAACACATAATTTTCCAACTAACATTAGTAATCCATTTAATTGTTGAAGATGATTGATAAAGGAAATCAGTAGGGAAGAAGTGATTGAATTATACATATGAAGTGTAGAGTGAAATTTTTAAGTAGACATTACAATCAGCAAAAAGTGGCATTATTCTGAATGTTGAATAACTGCAAATATCTGAGTTAGAATCACAAACAAGTAAAAGGGAAAGAATCAATTGAGTTTTAATATATGAAACTTTTAGGTGCTAATTCGTTGTTCAGTGAAGAAATATTATTTTCTAGATTGTGTTACTATTTTCAACAGTTATTTCTACTCAAAACCGGTTCAAATATTGTACACATTTCAAGTATTGACTACAGAAACTGTAAGAAAAGTACTTTGACACATGAGGATCACCTTTCACCATACGTTAACCGTTCATTTTTATATAGATCACACGGATTCAACTCTTCTATTATTTAAATTACATATTTGATTAGGAAGTCATAATCTATTGTAACAACCAGACTATGTATAGAGAGGATTCAGCATTTTATTAGAGGCTGTCAATCTGATCTTTCGTCAAGAGACATGCTGAAAGATTTCCACCAGTGTTACTGAAAATGGCTTTTCCATGTTAAGCAGGATTTTTCCATGAGTGTTAATACCTAACATTCTTTATGTATCCATTGTACTCTGTACCACCATCAGACATTCAGAACACCATATTTGTAGCGCCCCGAGTTCTGTTAATCCAGATTGTCACGTCATCGTCTTTTGCCCCAATTTCATAAATCAAAATCGCGGAAATAACCTAATTTTGAAATCACATTTGTAATTGAAAAAAAAAAACTTTATCGACAAGTAAACTCATAGGAAATTTAAAATTTAAATATCATATTTTAAAAATAGCGGAACGACAAAATGTTATCAATATTCAAATACATAAACTTCAAGATTTAATACATTCGATAATCAAATTTTTTGGTGCCACCACTGCCGGATCAATCACGATCGCCTCCAAAGTCTGCAAATATTGTTAAAATAACAGAATGAGTATTTCGAAAAAATACTCAGTAGACTCATCGCCGATAATTAATTTACAGAATAATTGAATACACACGTATGCAATATATAACGTGATATCATCTTTTTTGGCTCATTTTCTTGAAAATCATGGGATGTGAGTAGTCTTTCTTTCTCGTGCGTATAAAGCACATAAGTTATGCATAACATTCTCATCTTATCTCATAAAAGATTCTCGTCTTTCTCATACAATTAAGCATATAAGTTATGGCAAGCATAACAATATCATATATCGCATATGACAAATTCTCATCTCATGCATTAAAGCATATAAATCACGTAAATTCACATAAAGCATGCAATTATAATTTAAACTAAATAATGGTGGCGGGTCTACCTCAATATCTCGAGTTTCGTGAAAATGGTGCGAGAAATAACTTCAATCTCCTAATTGTCCGTATGTTTCGTTTAGCCAAAATAGAAAATAAGTTTGAATTAGTATTTCAAGACTTTAAAGTTTTAAAGTGTTGAAATAAAGTTTAAGGGCTTAATTGAAAATTATTGAAATTGTAATAAATGACTTAAAATGATAAAGTAAAGTTTAGGGGCTAAATTGGAAAATTATTAAATCTGAAAATAAAAGTTTAAGGGCTAAAATAGTAATTTTTGAAAGTTAGGGACTAAACTGTAAATATAATAAAGCTGAAAATAAAAGTTAAAAACTGAAATAATAACTTTTATAAGTTTTAAGGACTAAACTGTAAATATAATAAAGCTGAAAATAAAAGTTAAAAACTGAAATAATAACTTTTATAAGTTTAAGGACTAAACTGTAAATATAATAAAGCTGAAAATAAAAGTTAAAAACTGAAATCATAACGTTTATAAGTTTAAGGACTAAACTGTAAATATAATAAAGCTGGAAATAGAAGTTAAAAACTGAAATAATAATGTTTATAAGTTAGGGACTGAACTGTAATATAATAAAACTGAAAATCAAATTTAAATGGCTGAAATAAAAACTTATATAAACTAGGGACTGAAATAAATAAACTTAAAACTTGGGGAGGGGCTTGAAAGAAAAAAAATCAAAAGTTATAACAATATAACTCTCTCTCTCTCTCTCTCTCTCTCTCTCTCTCGTTTTTCAGAGAGATGGAGAGAGAGGGTGTCGACGAGAGAAGGGCAAAGCCCTTCCCTGCTTTCCGCCACTGCCGCCGGCGGTGGTGGCAGTACCACCACCAAGGGACTCCGGCGGTAGGGTTTCCCTCCCATGGTTTTTTCTTTCTTTTCCCCTTTTTTTGTGTTTTCGTTCTGCCCGAAAGGAGTGGGGGCTTGGGCTCGATTTTCATTTTTGATTGAGACGATTTGGGGATTTTGGGGGTGGTTTTGATGGTGGTTTGAGGTCGGTTTGGAGTGCTATGGTGTTGGGTGATGGTGTTGCACTTTCGGGTTGGGGATTTTGGGCGATTTGCTCTCGGCTTTGGTGGAACTTGGTGGGCTCGATTTTTGGCGATTGTGGGTTGGATGTGAGTTGGTGGTCACGATTTTTGGGTTGGGTGTTCTCGGTTTGGGGCTGTTTTGGGTTCGCTTGGTTTGAGCTGGGTTTGGTGGTTCGAGTTGGTGGTGATGTTGGTCTCGGGTTTAGGCGATGGTTTCGGGTATTGTGAGTGTTGATGGCTATGGGCATGTGGTGGTGGTTTGGTGTTTCTTGGACGATTTGGTGGATGTTGGTAGCATGTGAAACGGCTGGTTGCATATTTAGGCAGTGAGTTGGGCTTGCAGTGGCCTTGTAGTAGAGGTTGGTGGTGGTGAAATGGTGAACTGCAAGTTGCAGTGGCTTCTGTGAGTTGGTGGTGTTACATAGTGTGAGTGAAATGCTGGCGTTTGCAGTGGACTTGGTATTGGTGAATGGCTGCACAGTGTTGCAGCTTGGGGGAGCTCACTGTTGATGCTAGAAATGGATTTTCTAGCATCAATGGTGTCTCACATTGGGAATAGAGAGAGAGTTGGAGAGATAGACAATTTCTTATCAAATGGATATTGTGTGAGTGTGAGTGTGAGTGTGAGTGTGAGTGTGAGTGTGAGTGTGAGTGTGAGTGAGTGTGAGTGTGAGTGTGAGTGTGAGTGTGAGTGTGAATAGTGGTAAATTAGGGCACAAAACCTTAGACGGTTAATTGGGCCAATTTGTTTGGGCTTTAGGGTTTCCTAATTGGGCTAAAATAAATAGATTCCGGTTTTGGATTCAATTGAATGGACTTAAATGAATTGGACTAAAAGAATTAAAATTTAAATCGGGCTTATGAATTTGGACCATAAATGTTGGATTTTAAATAATTGGGCTTGAAATTAATAAAAATTGAATTTAAATAAAATAATTCGAAATTGATAATAAAATTAGTATTCGGGATTGGATTCGATCAAATAGATTTGAATTCAATTGTATAACGGCTAGACGAACGCGCTTCTCTAGAAAATTAAGGTTAACGTTTTAGTGACACGTTTTTCGACAAAACTAATTTATATAAATTAAAAGTTCGCGATCGCTACAATACTATTTTCATGTAATTGTTATATACTCTTCAATTCATTATCATATTCTCATTTCCAAGTCTTTCATGGGAGTAATCCTCAATTTACACTGTAAAATCCTCAAGTGAACAATAGGTTAGAAAATGTTATGACTAAAGAATTGTGATTTACCAATCAAAATAAGATCTAACAGTATGACTAATAATTTACAACCTCCAGAAATTAACTTAGCAAACTGTGAAAAAGAAGCCAAATGGTAATCGTTCATTAAGGACTTGTTTGGTACACCATATTAGACAAGAGATTAGAACTTCTTTTCATGCTTAATACTGTCCATAATGTATTGCCTATCTTACCCAACAAGCTACAAATGTAAGAATTTATCAAGTTTCAAACGTCAATTAACCAAAACTACAATTCACCCTGTAAATGCCAATAGATCAATTTCACAATTTTCATACAAGTCCAATTATACATCATCAAAGTCAACAAAACTCCATAATATCATACTTGAATATGTTAAAATTTGGAGTTCCATCTTAAAATGTCAACCTTATTAAGAGGAGTAGCCCAAGATCTTTATTAATTGGTCTGTGTGAACATCATTTATCGATGTTGGATATATATCCCTTAACACGCCCCCGCAAGATGGTGGCTCATTTGAGTAGATCAATCTTGAAATTCACGTACTCATTTTAGAGTCTTAACGGGATCGAATCGCTCATTAGAGCATAATTGGCTCTGATACCATGTTAAGATTTGGGGTTCCATCTTAAAAGCTCAACCTTATTAAGAGGAGTAGCCCAAGATGTTTATTAATTGGTCAGTGTGAATATCATTTATCAATGTGGAATATATATCCCTTAACGTAATAAACCCACCTTTATCTTCAGTCTTATTAGCCACTAAATGGAAAATCATTATTTTCCCGGGCTTAATCCCAAACAGCGAATAAATGTCAAGCAATCAATTCGAGAAATATTTATTATATATACAAACACGCACAAACAACATATACTGTAACAAGATTAGAATAAAAAGCTCATATGGCAGCAAAAGAGGAAACCCATTTGATCCCAAATCCTAGCCCACCCAATTTTGCAGCATGACTGATGAGTTTCTTGGCAGCCATTTTCAGTTCGTTGAAATCATCATTCAGCAATTCTTGATCAGTTTTCATGGCCAAATAATCCATCCTCCCCATTTCTTGATGTTCTTCTTTTTCTTTCAACTTATCAGATCTTAATTACAAATCAAAACTCAAGAAAAAATCAAACTGTAATGGTTGAAAATATAGTCTGGAGGTTGTTTTTGTGACCATATATTCACATAGCTTTTGAAAAAAAATCAACAAATAGGGAAAGTGGGCCAGCAGGTTTTTGGATTAGGGTCCAAAAAAAGTCATGAGGGTTAACCGATCCAACTGTATTCCTCTTTGTGTATTCAATGTGCGAAGACAATAAGTGGAGGGGACTAAAGGAAAAGATTAATACACTTCAAATGGATACTTCATCCCTAACTTATTTTTAACTGAACATTTTATGAATTCACAAATTTTCAATCATATATTTCATCAATTTTTATCAGGTTTATTGAAAATCTAATTTTCGGTGTTGATCGGTTCATAGTTATAAATAACGGTGTCAATAAAGATCAAATAGAACATAAAACCTACTACTCCATTTGGCATCTGTTTGACATTTTTTAATTTAATTTAATTTATTTCTAATACAACAATACATTTAAACAATAAAATATTTTTTTTATGTAAACTCAAAACTTTTCTGAAACATTCTTCAAAAAATACTATTCAAAATACTATTTTTTAAATTTTATGAATGTCAAATAGGAGCTAACCTCCGTACATCTAACCTGACATTTAAAGACATATAAACCATCATTCACCCTTTAGATGATCGGGAATATCTGGGCTTTATAATTCTTTTTACATGAAATTTTTTTCTTTACATGTTAGCCTAGCTTAAAGAAAATTTATTCAAGGCCTTGATCCATCTCTGCATGCAACTATACGATGAAGAAATCCTTTTATTTAAGAAATAATTTGGGTTACCAAGTTAGAGAAAGTTAAAGAAAGTGACAATAGCAGGAAATCGAATTTTGTAATGCAAAGATTTCATCAAATTTAAAGACGGACAAGAAAAATCGGCATCGCAATTAAAAAAAAAAAAAAAAAAGTGCCAACCATCGGATGTAATGTCGCCACGCAGAAACAAAAATCTACTGACAACTACCAATTATCTATGATGTTAATGTAGTTTACTAGGACTACTTGACAAATTTATTCATGAATAATTCAATTTAAATTATTCTTTCATAAATCTCACTTTTTTTTTTTTTTTTCCCTTATATAGTTTCATGAGACAACTAGAAAACAAGAATTGAAAGTGAGCAGAATGATGCAAAACAAAATACTTTTAAGGACGAGAGCAACAATTATGAAGTGAAATTGAGAAGCATAGTTTTACAGTCAAGATGGCACTTTTCTTACGATGACTAGAGGATTCTCGACCATTCCGCTTTACCACTCTACATAGTTTTTAAATGAGTAATATTATTTAACATCATTGACATTAAAACATCAGTTTAGATTACATAAATATAACATTAAATAAAAGGCACAACGAAATGTGTCACTTAGTTCTATTACAACATACCATCTAAACTAATATCGTAATATCCTTGGTGCTAAATAATATCATTCTTTTCAAATATGGCTTCAATTGATTCCCTTGGTGTCATGTCACAGTAAGCGCTGTCTAGGCGCACTAGTTCGGGGGGGTGGGGGGGTAGGGTGGGGAATTGACATTTATGAAAGAATAATTTAAGGGCAAATTGGCATTTGTCCCCAACAATGAAAAATGGGTACAGTAAATTGTCTAAACAAGGCCTCAATTGCAGGCTGCTTATGGCGGAGCCACCAAGCCTGATTGGCTGCATGAAAGTGGCAACTGCTACAAGGGCGGAGCTAGGAAATTGGTTCGTTGTGGGCACAATTTAGTCGATCCCAAACTTTGAGTTTTTGGTCATGAATTTAATGATGATAAAAACATAAAACTATTATGACAATACTAAAAATGGTATAGTTTATAAATTATACTTATTCTTTGCGAGTTTTTATACTTTGGTATCATCGTACAATAACTTAATATCGAAAGTAAAAGCAAGTTAAGCCTAAAATCAAGTATCAAGCCAAATACTCTTCATTAAGTTCACAAATCTCTAATGATCTAATCTCATCCCCTGACCAATTCACAACTTCCAATTACTGAAACACAGAATGATAGAATCACAAATACTAGAAGCAAAAGCAAAGTAATTCACAGCGCAATTCACATAGCATTACTAGAATCAATTCACATCAATTCACTATACAATTCACATAATGCTTTTACAAATCACAGGGACAACAATACTCGAACTAGCCACCAACCCTGGTTTTCCACATTTACAGATAAAGAAACCATGTTGCAAATACTCTTGTTGTGAGGGTTGGGATCGTCGATGATATCAGATATATGGATCACTTAAGTTACCACGATATATTAGGGCACTAGTACAAGTTGACAGACATGGATTGCCCAGTGCCAGAGTTTGATTTTTATTTTTACTTTCAATACTTAATTTTGTCTTTATTTACATTAGTTCTTATTGTAAAAGAATTAGTACTTCCTTATTTACTGTTTTATTTTTCGTCATTTATTTTCATTGTAAAAGAAGTAGTACTTCTCATTTATTGCTTTCATTATTTTCATTTAATCACCGTATTCTTCCGCTACATGTGAGGGCATATTAATAAAATCTCGATGGTACCACCCCTCCTTTAATAAAAATAAATGCCCCCCGCCTATGATTGGTTGTCTAGTAAGAGACACTATGGCCGGCATAGGTGGCCACATATCTCTTCATCCAATGGTCCTCATTCCACCTCTTTCACTATATAAAATCATACTTATGGTGTATTTGAGCCACATTATTTTGGAAGAATGTATTATGGAATAGTAGATTGATGGAGAATGTGTGGTTAAAAAAGAAGGAAAAGTTATTGATTAGATGGAAAATATTATTTTATTGAAAAATGTGTGATTGAAAATAAGTAGAATAATGAAAATGAAAATTTTAATGTGTACCAAACAGAGGCTTGGTGTCATTTAAATAATAATACAATTTTATACACAAAAACCATATACATTGCTCTCTCACTCTCCCATTTGACATGTACAATGCCTTGTGGTTTACATTAACATCCCACACTATATTTTATCACCGTCGATTAATTTGACCATTAAAGTGCTCGTGGACATCTCCCCCACTACCATAGAAGGCCTGGCTAACTAACGGTTCATCCTAATGTGCAAGAATGTGCCTACCTGGAGCTGCTACATGTTGGATTTAGAGGGACTATAAATCACTTTTTAAATTAATTTAAGCATTTCCAAATAAGCACTAAGTAAGATTTGAGATAAACTTACTTAGAGACAAAGTCATTTTCACTTTTTCATAGAAAATTAAGGTGTGTTTGGTTTGCTGTTTTCAACCTTTTTTTCAGTTTTCAATTTTGCAAAACAACCAAAACTTGTTTGGTATGATTCTTTTTTTTTAAATGTATTTTCGAAAACAAGGTTGAACTTATAATATAAACTCAAAATGCATTTTTAACTTTTTGAGTGTTTTCAATTAAAACTCTAAAAAAAATACTCACAATATGATAAAAAGCATTTAATTGAAATTTTATTTAAACAAACTTATAAAATAAAAACTCCACACACACACACACGCACACACACAATTCTAAAAAATACTAAATTTCTAAATAAAATAAATTCAAAAAAAAAAGATAAATTGTAATATCTGAAAAAAAATAATCTAAAGTTATAAAAAAAATGAGAATTCTTAAAAATAAAATTCTAGACGTTCTAGAAAAAATAATAAAAATAAAACGAATGCAATTCAGCCCAACTAGTACCTAAATATATGATTTCTCTCTGCCAATTCTAGTCGATTGTAGGAGGCTCTGTTTAACGTTTTCGATCAACCATCACCAAACCCTACCTTTCTCTCTCCATTCATTCAATCCAAGGTGAGGATCAGAGTTTCGTTAGGTTTTTTCTGATAAATTATTGTTATTTCTCTCGTAATTTGATTTTTCTTGGAGGCAATCATTAGAAACAATGTTGTAAAGTTCTGTTTTTATGATTTGTTGCAGAACCAATTCTTAATTACCTTGGGATTGGACAACTCTAACAGCCGATGGCAGCCTCGCTGCACAATTTGAGCATACAATTTTGATCACAAGAAGGGGAGCTGAAATTTTAACAACAAATTGAGGAATACAATTTATATTCTTCCCCGCCTTTGGGGGAATTCGCTTTCTTCAAATTCTTGTTAGTCGACAACTTGAACAAATAGTAACATTGTGTCACTTTTAATTTAAAGGTCACACAGTATTTTATTTTATATTTAAAATGACATGTTGCACACTTAAAAATAATCAGAGTTCTCAAATTTCGGATACACGTCCTTACATGATCATAAACTATTTTGTTGTTTCAATAGCCAGGCACCAAGTGATACGAAATGTTTGGTATCCTTTATCCCTCAGTACGCTTGTGTCAAATTCTTGTTAAAAAATGACATTGTGTCACTTTTTAATTAAAACGTTCATGTTGTGTTAGATGAGAATTGAACTTATATAAGGTAAGTTTAATTTAGATATAAGTTAGGTAAACATTAAATTTGTATTGATGTTCGACCCAGAAAAGAATAAAGCGAACCCCTCCCATCGCTTGCGAAGCATAAAATAATACGCCAAAAAAGTAAAAGCACAAAGGCTTTGCAACCCTTTATGCGAACCTTTCCCTCATCCCATATTGGCTACACGTGGTTTCACGGGTAACCTTTTCTTAGCACAGAAAGGGACATCGTGCGGCAGTAGTCTGCTCCGCTAGACTACCTTCCGCCTATTCCTCGGTCGCGTCGGGACGAAAGTAAATTTTGATTACAATTTTAAGAAAACGAGCAACATGAAACTGAACACAATTGAAATAACATCTTCATTGATTGCTAGAAAGCAAGACATTACAAGAGACGAAAGCAGGAAATTACAAATGGCTAGTGCAGGGGGAAAACACTAGTAAGCTTGAAATAGTTTTGAAAGACCAATACCCCCTATAATAGACCGCGGAACAAAAACCCAAATAACGGGAGTAGACGTTATTTGGCTCTAGAATCATACTTTTTCTTTTCTATTTTCCATCTATTTTATGAATTAAATGAATATTTACAACACGGGGCTTAAGCACAGCTGCAGCCCGTGACATTCTCCCCCATTTGTTTTGGCGATGTCCTCGGAGCCATTGAGTCTTCTTCTTGCTGTTGTATCCGCTCCAATTGACCAAGTACTCTTGAAGATGTTCCCTTGAAGCTTGAGTAGTTTGGTAGCCAAGAATCTTTTCAGCAACCTTCTTCTCTGGTAGATTCACTGTAAGAACTGGTTGCTTCAAATCTGCAGACTTCAAGTACTGTTTCTGATTGGTGTCTGCAGTATGGAGGAGTAACGGTTGTTGGCCAGTAGAAATTTCAAAAGGACTCTTATTGGGAGAAGAGTTCTTTTGAACATTGAAACACATCTGAGCAACATCCGAGAGTTTCACCCGAATTTCATGCGAAGCAGAGATAAAGTGCTGAAAATAGTCTCCCAGCTTTGAATTGAATTGCTCTGTCTGTCCGTCTGATATTCGGTGAATAGTAGCATTCATGCTCAAAGTTGAACCAAGAAGTTTGAACAACTTGGTCCAAAATGTGCCAATAAATCGAGAATCTCGATCATTGACGATAGGCGATCCCTTGTATTTGACAATAGGCTTGAAGAAGAGTTGAGCTGTCTCTTCGACTGATACATACTTGGGCGCTGTGTTGAACGTTGTCTCTTTAGATGAACAATCCATCCCGATGATGAAAGTGCCAAAGTCTTCAACTCTTGGCAATCTACTGATGTAGTTCGTCGATCCGCTTTCGACTAATTCATTCAGGATGGAATGAGGCTCCACTGAGCCAGTTGTCTCTTCGATTTCCTCTGTTCGAAGAGAACATAAGAATAAGGGTTCATTCCTCTTGACACCCTTACCGTATTGCATGGCTGAGACCCCTTTCTCGCTAGTTTTCCCAAACTGTGTGGGAATAATGAATGGTTTGCTCCCCATCATTATTAGTGAGTCAGAATGCGGCAACACTGCTGTCTTTGTATCCCGCAGATATTCCAATCCGAGAATCAGCTTGAAGTCATCCATCTGAACTACCGACAAATTTGTCCTTCCTTCGAATGGACCTACTTTGATCGGCACCGATTGTGCTATTCCGGCTATTGGTTGAGCAACAGAGTTGATCGCATTGACTTTTCCCTTACCTCTCTCCAGAGCAAGTCCGAGCCGCTCTACTTCGGAACTTGCGAGGTAATTGTGCGTGGCACCAGTGTCCACCATAGCCCTGATTGGCTTCCCATTGATCCTCACGTCAATGTACATTAGGCCTTTAGCCTTGCAAGTGCGAGCCTTCGATTCTTCAATCTTTGGCTCTCTTGAGGGACCGACGTCCCTATTGGTAGTTCGGTGCAATAGTGTATTGCATGAATACAAGAGTGCACCAATTACATCCTCGTCTCCTTCGGAGTCAGTGGCACTACGACAGCTAACTTGTGGGGTATTTTGCTTCGAACTTGAGCCCCCAATTGCTAGTTGACAATATGCATTCAACATCCGTTTCTGAGGACACTCAGCCACCCGGTGAGGTCCTTCACATAGGAAGCATTTCAATCTAGGAGCGACATCAGATCTGCCCTCCTTTGCTTTCCCATGATTCCAGTCAGAACTGGAACTGCCGTTATGGTTTCCTTGACGGCTGTTGCGATGTTTCCTCGGCGAGTTACTCTGGCGGTTGCCTTGATAGGGTCCTCCCCTATTCTGAGAGTAACGTTCTCCCCCATTTGAGTTCGAGCTGGGTCTGTAAGGTCTCCTTCCACCTTCAACAGACTGACTATTTCCCGAAGGTCGATCTCGACTCGGGTTGATAGTCGCTTGCACATTCGGCAGCTCCCATAGCCGCACTCAAATCAGTGACCTTCTGTCTCTGAAGTTCCGTGCGCATCCATGGTTTCAAACCTTCCATGAAGGTGAACAGCTTATCCTTCTCTGACATATCTCTGATGTTCAGCATATGCCCCGAGAAGGCCTTCACATACTCCCTGATGGAGCTTGTGTGTCTCAGTTCCCGTAAGGCCCGACGTGCCTCATATTCCACGTTCTCTGGGAAGAACTGAGATCTGATTGCTTCCTTGAGAAGATCCCAAGAATCAATTCGAATTCTGTTGGCTTGAATGTTAACATACTTCGTTCGCCACCATAGCTTTGCATCTCCGCTGAGATACATGGTAGCTGTAGTGACCTTTCTCGCTTCGTCCCTGATCGACGCCGCAAGAAAGTATTGTTCCATATCGAATAAGAAGTTCTCAACCTCTTTAGCATCGCGTGCACCTCCGTATGCACACGGTTCTGGAATTCTGAGCCTATGCACTGGCTCATGTGCGATGGCTTGTCCGTTGCCAATCACGCGCTGGAGAACTAGTAACTGAGTTCTCAACGCTCCCATCTCATCCTGCAAATTAGGTATGATAGCAACAGCTTCAGTCATAGCTGCGCATGCCTCTTGGCATTCATCCAGTTGGATGCGTAATTCCCGATTTTCCGTCTGTGCCGCCTCGGCCTTATCCCCGAGGTTCTCCATGGCAAAACACAACCTAGTGTTCGTCACCTCTAGCGCCTCCAAACGCTGTCGGGTGTTCCTCTTTTGAACATCTACCACCTCCGTGGTGTTCGAGGAATTTGGATCCGTTTCCATAGCTTTCTTAACGAGATCTTGAACCTGACTCTGATACCAACTTTCACGGGTAACCTTTTCTTAGCACAGAAAGGGACACCGTGCGGCAGTAGTCTGCTCCGCTAGACTACCTTCCGCCTAATCCTCGGTCGCGTCGGGACGAAAGTAAATTTTGATTACAATTTTAAGAAAACGAGCAACATGAAACTGAACACAATTGAAATAACATCTTCATTGATTGCTAGAAAGCAAGACATTACAAGAGACGAAAGCAGGAAATTACAAATGGCTAGTGCAGGGGGAAAACACTAGTAAGCTTGAAATAGTTTTGAAAGACCAATACCCCCTATAATAGAC